>JBBGZY010001614.1:2055000-2250000 GCA_037952925.1 Lithobates clamitans
CGGGAGGAAGGACATCTCCCATGCTGTTGTTGAGATAAGGTTAGTACATTTGTTAGGGAGGTATTTTATTGTGCTAGGGGAAAGACTGCTGCTTCCCCCATGTAATGTGCTCTCTTGTGCCCAGTGCCCACCATGTCATGTGCATTGCAGTGGCCCCATGTAATGTGCTGTGCCCACTATGTCATGTCATGTGCATTGCAGTGCCCCCCATGTAATGTGCTGTGCCCACCATGTCATGTCATGTGCATTGCAGTGGCCCCATGTAATGTGCTGTGCCCACCATGTCATGTCATGTGCATTGCAGTGGCCCCATGTAATGTGCTGTGCCCACTATGTCATGTGCTGTGTATTGCAGTGCCCCCCATGTAATGTGTGCTGTGGCAACTATGTCATGTGCTGTGCATTGCAGTGCCCCCCATGTAATGTGATGTGCCCACTGCCCAGTATTTAATTTGCTGTGCATTGCAGTGCTCACTATGTAATGTGCAGTGCCCACCATGTAATGTGATGTGCCATGCAGTGCCCACCATGTCATGTGCAGTTCCCACCATGTCATGTGCTGTGCCCACCCTGCCAAGTGTTGTGCCCAGCATGTAGTGTGTTGTGCCCACTGTGCAATGTGCTGGGCTGTTCAGCAGTGCCCACCATGTCATGTGCAGTTCCTAACATGTAATATGCAGTTGCATTGGCCACCATGAAATGTGCTATGCCATGCAGTGCCCACCATGTAATGTGTTGTGCCATTCAGTGCCCACCATGTAATGCGCTGTGCCCACCACGTCATGTGCTGTGCCATGCAGTGCCCACCATGTAATGTGCTGTGCCATGCAGTGCCAACCGTGTCATGTGCAGTGCCCACCATGTAAATTACTGTGCAGTGCCCACCCTGTCGTGCTGTGTTGTGCCCACCATGTCATGTGCTGCACCATGTAATGTGCTGTACCCAGCATGTAATGTGCTGTACATTGTCCACCATGGCATGTGCCGTGCAGTACCCACAATGGAATGCGCTATGCAGGGCTCACCATGTCATGTGCGGTGTCCACCATTTAATGTGCTGTGCTCACAATGTAATGTGATGTCATGCAGTGCACACCATATCATGTGGTGTCATGCAGTGCCCACCTTGTCATGTGCTGTGCAGTGCCCACCATGCTATGTGCAGTACCCACCATATAATATGCTGTGCCCACCATATAATGTGCTGTGCAGTGCCCACTTGTAATGTGCAGTGCCCACCATGTAATGTGCTCAGCTGTGCCCACCATGTCATGTGCTGTGCCCACCATATAAGGTCCTGTGCCCACCGTGTGCATGTGCTGTGTTGTGCCCACCATGCAATGTGCTGTGTTGTGCAGTACCAACCATGTCATGTGCTGTGCCTACCATATAATGTACTGTGCCTACCTTGTAATGTGCTGTATTGGGCAGTGCCAACAGTGTAATGTGCTGTGCCCGCCATGTAATGTGCTGTGCTTCGCCCACCATTAAATGTACTGTATCCATGTATCCACCATGTAATGTGTAGTGCCAACCATGTAATGTACTGTACTATCCCTCCCCCCCCCCCGTGTAATGTACTATGCTGTGCCCCCCACAGACTCACCCCCTCACTCTCACCCCCCTCTCTCTCTTTCACCCCTTCTCTCTCTCTCACCCCCTTCATCCCCCATTCTCTCTCTCTCGCCCCCTTCAACCCCCTCTTTCCTACCACCCCCTCTCTCTTTCACCCTCTCTCTATTCCCCTTTTTCTCACCCCCTCTCTCTCTCGTCCCCATCTCTCTCATTCAACGCCTTTCTCTCTCTTTTCCCCTCCCTCTCATCCCCTCTTTTTCAGCCCCCTATGTCGCTATCACCCCCCCCCCCTCTCTCTCCCTCTCAACCACTCTCTCACACCCCTCTCTCTCTTTAATTTAATTCAACAAAAAATTGTTTGCGTTTTCATTTTATTTATTTTCATAAAAAGGCCCACCAAAATCCTTAGCACCAGGCCCATGTTGCTCTTAATCTGGTCCTGGTGTTGGGCTGTCCGCCCTGTACTGCGCAGGCGCAGCGCTGTTCTGACGAGAAAGATCCGCCCTGAACAGCCGTTCATCTTCGGACACTTTCGGCGTCTCCTTTGTGCGCCTGCGTGGTACAGGGTGGACACTATCAGATAGGGGACGTTTCTCGACAGGAGCGAGTGTGATCTAGAGGAGGAGGAACCGAGCAATAGTAAGTAAGCCATCTGCAGATGAATTTGTTAACTCCTTTTTTGGGGGGCGGTTAATATATTACCAATGGTATTTTTTTAATATGCATGAAGGGTAGTTAATGTGTATTATCAATGCTGCATTAGTGACAAGTGGCAGTTATTTAACCCCTTTTGGCTGCATTAGTGGCACCGATATCAAAGTTAATTAACCCCTGCATGCTGCAGCAGTTAATTAACACTGATGCCACTAATGCAACACAAAGGGGTTATTTAACTGCCACTTGTAACTAATGCAGCATTGATAAAACACATTAACTACCCTTCATGCTGCATATTACAAATACCATTGGTAATTAACCACTTGCCAACCCGTTGCAGTACATATACTGCGATGGGGTGGCAGCTACAAGCACCACGACATACCCATCACTGCCTGTTTCAGCCTAGGGTCACACTGTAGCGAACACAGACATCACTCATGATTCGCATTCACACTGCCGATCACATGCGATGTCTGTGCAATGCGAGTTCAGCCATACAGTTGTATGGCTGAACTCGCATTGGATTTGCACAAAAAAGATGCAGGGATTTTTTTTTTCTCCGCACTAGAATCAGATCGCATGTTCGTGTGTTCTCACCCATTCGATCCGATTCCTGTCCGAATCCACAGTTCGCACTGCAATCTGCAAACCGATCTGGGGGTGTTATTAACATTCTATCGACACCCGCAGCGGTTCTCAGAGGGCAGCGTGAACTGCCTGCGGGAGAGATGCGATGTGGGAACCGGCGCTGGAATCGCACTGGTTCTCACATTGCTACAGTGGGAATCTAGGCTTAGGGTTTCGGGTGCATGCCCCTGCCCACCTACTCCCCTGTGATTTGACACAGTGGGAGTATGTCAGTAGATCCCAACCAGTGATTCATGGCCGGGACCTATTGACTGGCTGTGTCACAGCCCAGAGCCCTGTGTTGACAATCAACACAGGGCTCTATACAAAGGATGTTCACTTGCAAGGCAGGGAAAATAAACAAGCCAGTCAATGGTAAAAATCAGTACGCACATTACACATTGTTGGGCACACAATTAACCCCTTGGATGCCCCTAGATATTAACCCCTTCTCAGCCGTTGTCATTAGTACAGTGTCGGTGCATATTATTAGCACTGATCAGTGTATAAAGCTACATTCATGACCTAGGTATTCCAGGGCTTCTTTTGGGCAACAAGCGTCCCGCAATTTTGTCACAATTTGTTGAGGGACAATTGCCACAAAATCGCACCGCGATTGGAGTGCCATTTAAAGTAATGGGATCGCAAGCGTGTCTGTGCGTCAATTTGGAAATTGCAGGCAGAATCACAGCAATCCGGAATGCCTAGGTGTGAACTGAGCCTTAGTGTCACTGGGTCCCACTAAAAGTCGCTCCTTCTTTACAACTGGGGGGGGGGGCGCAGTTTGCCATCTTCGCCCTGGGCACCAGATGACCTTGTCCCAGCACTGACTGTAGTCATAAAGGGATGGACATGGTCAGCAACAATACTCAGGTTGGCCGTGGTGTTTAAACGATGCTCAGTTGGTATTAAGGGGCCCAAAGTGTTCCAAGAAAATATCCACCACACCATTACACCACCAACACCAGCTTGAACCGTTAATACAAGGCAGGATTTCATGTTGTTTATGCCAAATTCTGACCCTACCATTGGAATGTCGCAGTTGATTTCGAGACTCATCAGACCAGATAAAATTTTTCCAATCTTCTATTGTCCAATTGTGGTGGGCCTGTACGATTTGTAACAGTTTCCTGTTCTTAGCTGACAGGAGTGGCACCTGGTGTGGTCTTCTACTGCTGTAGTCTATCTGCCTCAAGGTTCGATGTGTTGTGTATTCAGAGAGGGTATTCTGCATATCTTGGTTGTAACAAGTGGTTATTTGAGTTACTGTTGCCTTTCTATCATCTGGAACCAGTCTACCCATTCTCCTCTGACCTCTGACATCAACAAGGCCTTTTCCTCCACACAACTGCAGCTTACTGGATATTTTCTCTTTTTTGGACCATTCTCTGTAAACCCTAGAGATGGTTGCACATAAAAATCCCAGTAGATCAGCAGTTTTGAAATAATCAGACCAGGCTGTCTGGCACCAACAACCATGGCACATGCAAAGTCACTTAAATCCCATTTCTTCCCTATTCTAATGCTCGATTTGAGCTTCAGCAAGTTGTCTTCACCACATCTAGATACCTAAATGCATTGAGTTGCTGCCATGTGATTGGCTGATTAGCAGTTTGTGTTACCAAGCAATTGAACAGGTGTACCTAATAAAGTGGCCGGTGAGTGTATGTAATGGGAGAGAAGACAACATGCTCCTAGTGGGTGGGGCTATATATGTCTTATATTGCCTGCAGTGCTATATATCTTAGTAATAGCAATAGTACTTCTAATTATAAATGATAATAATAAAAATAATTATTATCATTATTATTATTATTATTATTATTATTGTTATTATTATTTCTGGTTAATCCTGAGATAGAGTTAAAAAAAATTAACTTCAGCACTTTGAAATATGCTTTAAATATGCACTTAAATTCATCTGTCCTAAATTGATGCAATCCCGTATAAAACAATTTACAGCGCATGATAAATATTTTTTCACCTCGCTCAACCAAGAGAGTTTCCAACTCACAATGTAATAGAGCGGTCACGGAACATTGGTCCTCGCCCCGGGCTCTCTCCATTTCTCAGATTCTACAGAGAGTTGCAGCAATCAGGCTCTGATTTCCAGCCATCTACCTATGAGAGCCAGAGACCAGATACAGCCAGGGATCAGAATAACACAAATCACCCCCGTAATGTGAAAGCCCTAATGTCTTAACAGAACCTAAAGAGAACCTTTAATACATAATCTACACTGTCCTCTCAGCTTTTATAGGGCAATTGAAATGTTGAAAAATAAATGATAATTCTGGTGTATATTAGGTTGGTTCTGTTTGCTCCATGCTGTTGGCTAATTTTGGCAAAACCATAATGTTTGGGAAAAGAGTTCCAGCAGAAATCTTAGGCTTCTGGTTGCGTGATGTCATCTCATCAGTTTCCTTTTCAGGGCAATGATGGACTTGCAGCACAGATTTCTGTCTAGCAAGAGTTAACATGGAGGTCTAAAATGTTAAAAATACAGGCAGCCTCTTTATTGCAGATGAGACATGTGATAACTCTTCTGCAATAAATAAACTTACCTGCCTGCTTATAGTAATGTACACTTAACTGCGCACGCGCAACTCGGTTCCCATTCTGACGCTGCACCTGTGTGCTGGGTAGACCAAAATCCGTTGCATGCAGAGGAGTTATGTCATCCTGCACCAGCCAATCAAGATGGCGGAAGAGCGGGCATCCAGAAGGCACACAAGGGACCTCAGTGGCGTCGCTATGGGGTGGCTTTTGGGGCTATAGCCCAGAATCTGGGGCCCATAGCCCCGAGTCTCTGCAGGGGTCCCCAAGGGGAGGGGAGGCTCTCTGGGGACCCTGATGCAAGGGGGAGGCTCTCTGATTACCCTGATTTTAAGGGGGAGGCTCTCTGGGGACCCTGATTTAATGGGGAGGCTCTCTGGGGGCCCTAATGTAAGGAGGGTTCTCTGGGAACCCTAATGTAAGTGGGGGCTCTCTGGGGACCCTGGTGCAAAGGGGAGGCTCTCTGGGGACTTTGATGTAGGGGGGCTCTCTGGGGACTCTGATGTAAGTGGGGGCTCTCTGGGGACCCTGATGTAAGTGGGGAACTCTCTGGGGATACACACACACACACACGTATATTACTGTATATACATGTGTATGCCCGCCCGAGCGTATGACTTTCTTTACTACGTTGCTATGGGCTCTAGCCCCAGATCTTTTGTAGACCTAGCAACACCCCTGCTCAGGGGTAATGAACTGTTGGAGCAGAGGTAAGTATTGTGGACTTTAGCTCTGCTTTAATCACTTGCAGACCGCCCCACGCACCTATACTGCGGCAGGGCAGATGCTCTGTGCCAGATCACGTATCTAGTACGGGATCTAACACTTCAGGGTCTGGGGCACACACGCACATCACCACCAACCCACTCCCACTGTGATTGGACACAGCGGGAGGCAATCAGTGGGTCCGACAGACACATTGTCCGCGGGGACCTGCCAATCGTTCCGGAGACAGGCAGAACGGCGGTCTTCCGATGTTAACAAGGCATACCGCCGTTCTGTGTGAGGGGATCGTACTAATCCTAGGTTTCTGCTAAGCAGGAACACATATCTCTGTCTTCCCCCAGTCAAAGTACCCCCCCCAGTTAGCAAGCACTCCCTAAGAACACAGTTAACCCTTTGATTGCCCCTGATGTTAACCCCTTTCCTGCCAGTGTCATTAGTACAGTGACAGTGCATATTTTTGTTAGCACTGATCACTGTATGGGGGTCACTGGTCCCCACAAAGTGTCAAAAGTGTCAGTTAGGTGTCTGATATGTCCGTCGCAATATCGCAGTCCCGCTATAATTCGCTGATCGGCGCCAATACTAGTAAAAAACTTTTGTGCAAACTAATCAATATAAACTTATTGGGATTTTTACCAAAAATATGTAGCAGAATACATATTGGCTTAAACTGATGAAGAAATGTACTGGATATGTTTTATAGCAGAAAGTAAAAAAAATGTTTTTTTTTCAAAATTGTCAGTCTTTTTAATTTGTTTATAGCGCAAAAAATAAAAACCGCAAACGCGATCAAATACCACCAAAAGAAAGCTCTATTTGTGGGAGAAAAGCACAAATATTTTATTTGGGTACAGCGTTGCATGACCGTGCAATTGCAAAGCCGTATCGCAAAAAATGGCCTGGTCAGGAAGGGGGGTAAGCCTTCCGGAGATGATGTAGTTAAAGCGGTTGTATACCCGCAAACTAAAAAAAAAAAAAAAACCCTGTAAGGCAAAGGCATAATGAGCTAGCACCGCATACTAGCTCATTATGAAATACTTACCTTAGAACGAAGCCCCCGCATCGCATCCCGTTCAATGCTGAGGGAGCTGACATTTTCCCCTCAGCGTTTCTTCCGGGTTCGCGGCTCCGGCGCCGTGAGTGGCCAGGAGTCCTCCGTTCCGCCGGACCTTCACTGCACATACGCCGCTGACGTCATTAGCTGCATGCAGGGTGAATATCTCCTCAACCGTGCAGGTTTAGGAGATATTCATTTTACCTACCTTATTATAGGCTTACCTGTAGGTAAAAATGTAAAAAGGGGTAGACAACCGCTTTAAGTTGAAGGTGAGCTTTGCCTAAGCACGGCATAATGACAGGTTCTGTCACAAGGGGTTAAAAGGAAAAGACTTTGTAAGCTTTCCTGAACTCATAGCAGACATAGGGCTATTGACATCCCAAGTGACAGTGCTGTGACATGGACTGAGTCACATCCTCCTTCTCACTACCGGAACATATTAGGTATTTTCTTTGGCTTATTGTTTTAAACCAAACACAAGGGGAGTGAAGGAATGGTATTTGCTGCTGGGGATGATTAAGAGTAAAGCAAACCTGTTGCTTTATACTAGATAATCAAGCATAGCATCGCCAGATTGCTGGTGCTTGCTTGCTTCTGGGACCTACTGACCCGTACTGACCTCTGTTATGACGGGAGGTCACTAGGTATAGCCATTTACCCGCTGGCTGACCCTATACTGATGGGAGTAGTTCACTCCACTCAGTGGGAGTTCTTGTAGTGACCGTGGGTTCGTCCGCCTCGGATCTCTCATGTCGTCCGTTTGGCTATATACTACTTGCCACATATCCTTATCCCTACACTGCAAGGCATCAATTGCGCAGGCCATATCCACTCTGCCTGCCCCTCTTGTGTTTAGCAGCAATCAGCTCAGGACTCATCCCTGGAGATCCCTTTCCTGGATATGGTGACAGAGGCTGTGATGCACAGATGATCGATCCGGATGTCCTGGGATAGTGGAAGCAGGAGCCATTGCTAAAGGGACCACAGGGAACCATCTATGGAGACTTCCTATGATATTCCATATTGCCTGTCACCCCTGTAGGGGCATAAGGAGCTGGTGAGTGGGGAGCCATAGGGGGAGCACAGAAGTCACCGGTTTATTTCTTGGCACAAGAGTCACCAGACTGTTTGGAACTTTTTGCAACATATTCTTTTTTGCTAAACCAATTTTTTGGAGTATTGCAGACTTTTTCACTTCTTTTTTGCAGAAACGTTTTTTTTTTTTGCACGGACTGCACAATAGCTTAGCACATTAGTATACATGCTTGTGCCATGTATTATTTATTGATGGTTTAATTAATCACCCTATTTCTAACTGCTTTATTGTATTTTTAATTGTTGATTTTTTCCACTGAATGATTA
This sequence comes from Lithobates clamitans, assembly GCA_037952925.1. Classification (NCBI taxonomy): domain Eukaryota; kingdom Metazoa; phylum Chordata; class Amphibia; order Anura; family Ranidae; genus Lithobates; species Lithobates clamitans. Next base: position 2,063,564 of record JBBGZY010001614.1, read on the forward strand.
GTTTGAACTAGTCATATTTTTATAGGGGACTATTTATATTATGTGTATATCATCACAGTGGTTCTGATAGTATTGGTGTTGCACATTTAGTTCATATACCCCCTAAAAAGGGAGCGCCATCCACCCCATCCTTTATTTATCTAGCATTGCTTTGAGCCAGGGTTCACCCATGTGCGGTGCGAATTGAAGCTCCGGTTTCACTGCGTAGAGAAAAATCAGTTGTTCAGCGGTTTGTCTTCGTTTTAGCTGCGGATCAGCTGCGAATTTGGAAGTAACCCATGAGTGTTTAATTAGAGCTGCGAATTTTGAGCAGGCCAATCGTTTGTTATCTATTTGTGAGGCTGCTTAGAAAAAGATTGATTTTTCTGGACACTTCCTGGTTGTCCAGGAGTCTGTATTGTGTGTGTTATTTTTGTTTGCAAAATGTGTGCTGCTCTGCCCATGATAATGCCAACAGTAGTTGCTGTAACAGCATCAATCTTGCCTGAAGTAGAGAAGAAGAGAAGGAGGAGGAGAAGAAGATACTGGGTTCATCCCATATTAGCAGATCAGGAGGAGAGAGGCTAGTTCATGATCCTGTATGAAGACCTCCGTGGGCATAATGACATTTTTTTTAATTACAAGCGCATGTCAATAACTAGGTGAGTAATTTATCTGCCAAACAATGCATTTTTTACATGCATATTTCCATAGTAAGGGAGGTTTGAAAAAGACACAAGTCCATCAAGTCTAACCTACATATGTGATTATATGTCAGTCTTATATTTTTAAAAAGCGTGGAGTCGTACCCCCCCCCCCCCCCAAAATCCATACCAGAACATTACCTGAGCATGTAGCCTAAAAGGCCATGAAAAGGGGGGGAGCGAGCACCCCCTCCTGGACCAAACCAGGCCATATGCCCTTAAGATGTGCAGGGGCGGATCCAAGGGGGGGGCAACGGAGCAATTGCCACCCCCGAGAAATTTGTTGCTGGCTGGGTGGGTGACATAGTGGGCGGCTCCGCGGGCGACATAGCGGGCAGCTCCACGGGTGGGTGACATAGCGGGCGGCTCTGCAGGCGGCTCCGTGGGCGGGTGACATAGCGGGCGGTTACGATAGCGGACGGGCGGCATGGTTTGTGGGCAGGCCGGGCTGCCAGGTGGCTCAGTGTGTTGGCAGCTGGCCAATCAGTTAGCCAGGGGCGAGGGGAGCAGAGAGATGAGATCATCTCTCACCGCCAGTCCTGCCTCCCTGCAGTAACTTCCGCCCTCACTGGGCAGGCAGTGAAGAGATTACATTATCTCTATGCTGCCTGACTCAGTCTGGGAGTCTGGGACACAGCAAGAGACAACCAAAAGACCACCTCAACAGGCAAGTGGCAATCCGCAAGGTGTGGCAGGTGACGTGTCAAGTGGCAATCCGCAAGGTGTGGCAGGTGACGTGGCAAGTGACAATCTGCATCTGGTGGCAGGCAAGTGACAATCCACAAGGTGTGGGAGGCGACGTGGCAAGTGACACACTCAGGGCTCCCACTGATTCTGCATTATTGATCCTATATTACAATGTAATTATAGAAATAATGCGCTTCAATCATCCTAACACTGTAACAACCATGGTGCCGGTGTTCTGCCGAGAAAGTTCCCCTCAGCAGATAAGGACCCCCCTTTACTGCGCAGGCGCAGCGCTTGCGCAGTAGGAGCCGGCTGAAATAGCCGAAGCTGAATACAATAGAAATCAGCTGTACACGGCGCCTGTAAGAGGGCCCCTCGCGGGCTCGCTTCGCTCGCCACGCTTCGGGCACGGCCTCGCTTCGCTCCTCACTTTTTTATTCTCCCTCTAGGTCCACTTGGATGGTGGGGCTTCAACCTGGACCTAGGGCGCAGGTGCCGTGTATAGCTGATTGAAATTTTTCATCTTCAGCTATTTTCGGCGGCTCCTAGTTGTTCGTACTGCGCAAGCGCTGCGCCTGCGCAGTACGAGGGGGTCCTTATCCGCCGGGGGAACTTTCTCGGCAAGACACCGGGATGATTGAAGCGCCAACACCAGCCGTTTCCCCGATAAATTGCCCACAAAAAAAAATGATTTTCTGGCAGTGCCCCTCCCGAGACTAGACTCTGGATCCACCCATGAACATGTGTAGTGTGTTTTGTGCCCCCTCCCCAAAACGCCTTGTCCCCAAGTTGATGGAGACAAGGTGCTTTGTGTGGGGGGATCCCATGCCATTTTCTTGTCCAGTTTGGGACCAGACAATTGTTATTGTTAAATTCAGCTGCCACTGGCTAAATTTATGTGCAAATGATGACACAACTGCAAATGACGTTATATCTTATTTTTGATGCCACTTCTTTGGCATACATTTTTATTTTGATTAAGGATGCAGGGCTTTTTACAAATAATAATGTTCTTAAACACTTACCTTATTATGTTTAAAAGTGTATGTCAAAATGTGTTTCAGACATGAATCTAATAAAAGACACATTTTTGAATTAGTTATGACAAATTTTTTGGATTAATCTCCCCTCGCTTGGAGTGTCATAACACGTGCTACAGAACAAGTATCCAGCCTGCTGAAAGATTACTGATCACATTAAGGTACTTTTCACCACTGACGTCCTTTGTCATGTGAATTTTGGAGCATGCAATCTTTGTATTTTTGAACTATTCAAACATGTGTCATTCTAAATATATAACACAACAAAAGTTGGCGTAATAATGATTTATTAAAGTATCCTAAAATTGTAAAAAAAATATACAATTTGCTCATGTAGCCAACATAAATTAACATTGAACAAAAACAAAAATTAAACATGTCTCTCAAGTAGGCCTCTTAAACATCGTTATCAAAACAGGTGTCCTCTTGGTTCTCAACCTTGGACAGACCTCATAAATCACAGATTGTGATATGTTTTTTGAAATGGAATTGGAGTAGTGACTGGCGGAAGCCTGGTCATCACTGGCAGTGACTTGTCACATACATACCAGGATTTGGGGGGGGGCTGATTGAAGGAATTGGGGATGGGATAGGGAATGTTACTGTGTGTCACTTCATATCTGGAGGTTGCCTTTTCAAAGCTAGAAGGATAGAATAGGGGATTATAGGGGTAAGGTTGGTGTTGTTGTTCTGGGTAGTGAACGTATCTGGGGTAGTTAAGGGGAGGTCTTGGTGGTGGCACATATGGTACTTTAAATAAAGCTTCCTCACGTGGCTGTGAGAAGGAGTGCATCACTTGTTCGATAGTGCTTCGCATTTCAAAGTAACGTTCAGGTTTGACCTATTTTATTAGAGGGACAAAACTGAGCGCCAGTATAGTATCCGGACATAAAAAAGCATCCACCTTTTCAGACATATTTTTCAACATTTCAAGTAGGCACTCACTTGTCAGGTTGCGATAGAGGTGGTCACCTCCGTGGCACTTTGGCTGGCAGAACAATGTCTGCAGGAGCAGAGGAGGGCCCAGGGATAGCCTCTGCCACTGCAGATTACTCATCTGGGTTTGTTTCCCACAGATTCGAGGAGCTTTGGATTTGTGAGAAATCCTCTGTGCCTTCTTCAAAACTAATCTGGGCTTGGGCCTCCGGTTGTGCCTCCAGTTGGTCATCCATAACATCTTGTTCCTCCCAACTAACTTCTGTCCTGTTTGAAAAAAAAAGAGAGTGTAACTTAACTAGGCATAATCAAAGTTAAGAGGTTTGCAGATACATAGATGATATAGATGAAAACGTACTCCCTCATCTCCAAAATGGGTTGCAGAAAATCTAAGTCCTTGGCAAACATATAGGGTACCCTAGGCGCTGCCCCCGAGCCACTCCTTGCTTCTTTGAGATGACGTATATATTTGCGGTAAGCATCACGCATGCTGCGCCACCTTGTCTGTAAGTAATGCACTGAAAAAAAAAAATTAAAATAAATTTTATTTATGTCTGCTTTTAGGTACCTAGCAACAGGAAATTCTTTTGGAAGTTTCCACTTTGAATTTAAGGTTGGGAAATCAACTATTAGTGGCATCGCTAATGAAACCTGCCTAGTCATATGGGAAGAACTGAAGGACTTGGTTATGAAGAAGCCAAACAAACACGAATGGTTGAAGGTAGCGGAGCTATTCTGGCAGCGTTGCAACTTCCCCAACTGTCTGGGAGCCATTGATGGGAAGCACATCTGCATCCTCAAGCCTCCAGCTAGTGAGAGCCAATATTTTAATTATAAGAAATTTTTTTCGGTGGTACTAATGGCAGTGGCAGACGCCAATTATAAATTTATTTATATTGATGTGGGTTCTTATGGCAGCAGCTCGGATTCTAGTGTATTTTCACATTCCTCATTTGGCCGCATGCTGTGTGAGAATACACTAGACTTGCCCAATTATTCTCCCCTGCCCGGAACAACAGATCCTTCCCTCCCACATGTATTTGTAGGAGATGAAGCGTTTGCACTTGCAGAGCACATGCTCAGGCCTTTTTCTAGTCACTCTCTGACAACAGAAAAAAGAGTGTTCAATTATAGGCTCACTAAGGCACGACGAGTAGTTGAATGTGCATTTGGTATACTATGCAATAAGTGGAGATTCATGCATACTTCAGTAAATCTCAGTATTGACCATGCTATCAGTGCTGTTAAAGCAGTCAATCCTGTTAAAGCACTATGTGCGTGAACGTGACGGATATCTATTTGAGGATTCCCTGAGCCATAACATGGAGGCAGCACAGTGGAATGTTACTAGGGGCACCACTAGTGGTACACATATTTGTGATGATTTCCAAAACTTCTTTATGTCGCTAGCTGGGGAGGTGCCTTGGCAGATGAATTCTATCTAATCATAAAAATTGTGTATTGGTTTGCATTATATTATCAGGGCCTTTACAAAGTGAAAAGTGTGCTGTAACAAATAATTTTTTTTTTTGTTAATTTTGGTTTATTTAACCACTTCAGCCCCGGAAGATTTTACCCCCTTCCTGACCAGAGCGTTTTTTGCGATTCGGCACTGTGTCGCTTTAACTGACAATTGCGCGGTCGTGCGACGTGGCTCCCAAACAAAATTGACGTCCTTTTTTTCCTACAAATAGAGCTTTCTTTTGGTGGTATTTGATCACCTCTGCGCTTTAAACAAAATAAGAGCGACAATTTTGAAAAAAACGCATTATTTTTTACATTTTTCTATAATAAATATCCCCCAAAAAGATATAAAAAAACATTTTTTTTCCTCAGTTTAGGCCGATCGTATTCTTCTACGTATTTTTGGTAAAAAAAATCGCAATAAGCGTTTAATAATTGGTTTGCGCAAACGTTTTAGCGTTTACTAAATAGAGGATAGTTTTATGGCATTTTTATTAATAATTTTTTTTTTACTAGTAATGGCGGCGATCAGCGATTTTTATTGTGACTGTGACATTATGGCGGACATGTCGGACATTTTTGACACATTTTTGGGACCATTGTCATTTATACAGCGATCAGTGCAATTCAAAATGCAGCTGATTACTGTGTAAATGGCACTGGCAGTGAAGGGGTTAACCACTAGGGGGCGGGGAGGGGTTAAAGGTTTCCTAGGGAGTGATTACTGACTGTAGGGGGATGGGCTGTATGTGTGACGTCACTGATCTCTGCTCCGATGACGGGGAGCAGAGATCGAGTGACACTTGTCACTAGGCAGAACGGGGAGATGCTGTTTACAACGGCATCTCCCCGTTCATCCGCTCCGTGAGGCGATCGCGGGTATCCCCACGGCGATTGAGTCCGCGGGACCCGTGACCCGACTCACGGAGCTCCCGGCCGGCGCGCACGCAATGGCACGGCGGGAAATTCAAATGGACGTACAGGTACGCCCATTTGCCCAGCCGTGCCATTCTGCCGAAGTACATCGGCGTGCGCCGGTCAGGAACCGGTTAAATAAAAATAATGTTGTTCACATTTGTGTTGTATATTCGTTTGCTAACCTAAGTGAATCTTAGCTTATTAATTAATTTAGGAACTCCTCCGTCGCTGTCTGACGCCGTTATGTGCCCAATGTTGAGGGCATGTGGCCTGGTATGGATTTGTGGGCGAATGCACGCTGTTGTTTTTTCTAATATTTTAATAAAAATGGACAACATAACTAACCAATAGGACAGCATCTACAGGTAGTGAAAGGGAATAAAAAACTTACATTTGTCAGCCTGAACTTGGGATGAGCACATGCTCCACTCTGGCAAGATGATTCTGGCAATATTTAGGATGCCAGATGTCATAAATCATCGGTTTCTCCCTCCCAAGTCTGATCAGCTCATCACAATTCACGGATTCCTTGGCCTTTGATGCCACTTTTCTCCCTCTTTTTGCCATGCTTGCTTTAGTCAGCACAACAAAACAGACAGGGGAGGAACTGGAAGAGGGGGAGGTGTAGGAGGAGGGGAGATCATTTATGTTCACACCGCAACACAGCTGCTAATCAGATGCGTCCCCATAGAAGATAATGGCCTAATAATTTGCACCTCAATGACCAGAAAACGCACACATTTTTTGTGCAATGCGCAGTGCGAATGCAACACACATATGTGAACCAGCCTCATTCAAATGAACCTAGTTTAAAATGTCCTGTGAATTGGATGCGTTGTAAGCCGCATCTAATTCACATAGGTATGAATGGGGGCTAAATGTAATTTAATAATTTAATTCAGATTCCCCAGTTCTGCAATGTGCTAGTCAATGATTCACATGAAGCAAGAATACTAATACACGTAGTTCCTTAACCAGTATGGCCCTACTTTATTTCAATCTAGTCTAGATTTAAAGAATATGCCTGCCTGTCCTCCAATGGTCAGACTTGTGCTGGCATGGCCCCCTGCACAGCCATTCACTAGGAAGGTAGTGTACTGTTGTTTCTCCACCTCTAAACATCTTATGCAGCTGAGAACAGAGATTATGTAATCATTTATAAAAAAAAAAAAAAAAAGGAAAAAAAGGTATTTATAACGTATGTGTGTATATATATATATATATATATATATATATATATATATACACGTTATAAATACCTTTTTTTCCTTTTTTTTTGTTTTATAAACGATCACATAATCTCTTTATATATTATAAAAATCTTCCCCTTTAAATGGCAGTAGAACATCTATTATGTCAAGTTAACTGTGAAAAATGTGGTGGATTCTATTAATTCTAAGGCTTGCTACAGAGGTCTGTGCTGACTTCATGACATAAACCCCTCAATATGTATTTTCACAGCCAGCTATAATGCAATCCCATTTTCACCAGATGGAATAACCTAGCAGACACAAGTCACAGATAAATACTTTATATATATCATACTTACATGATTCTTTTTCCACTTATAAAATCTTGCCTGACCAGGAATGTCAAAGAGAATGCTAAGATAATAAATATAATACGTAATTCAGTGGGCATTCTGAGGACAAAATTATCATTGTTATATTGTTGGTTGGCAGGTTTCCTAAGGACTGATGAGCTGAACCCTCCTCCTGTGTACATTATACCTACCTGATTTTGGTGCCACTCTTCCCTGTCATGTGTCTGGAGGTGGCACCATGGCACTAATAACTCAAGGGTGCAGCACCAGTAGCAAGGGAACGTAAAGTGTTATTGATTTTATTTTGTCCAAGATTTAAAAAATATAATATATAAAATATTCCATAATTCTAATAAAAATTGCCATGTAGAAGTTAGAGCTTGGGGCTCGTCTTTACATGTTTACAAGCTAATCTTAATTGTTCTGGGAACAAAAACCTGCTGGTATGAGTGGTTGATACCTATTCATCCAACCTGGACACCATATTTTAAATTCTGGAATAAAAAATGGGCTTAAAGTGGTAGTAAACCACTGCAAAAAAAAAAACTAAAAACGTTTGTGACAGACTCACCCGGGAAAGAGGCTTTTGGAGGGGACTGAATGCTAGCCTCTTGCCTACCGATTATGGACCCTGGCATTTAGGGGAACAGTGCGCTTTGTGAGCTGTATGCCTTGGGACCCTTGAGGTGATGTTACTTTGGATTCGGGTCCTTGTCCCCCAGGACACACAGACTCTGGGAACCCTGTGTATGCCATTATGGAAATGGTGACTGGGAGGGTATGTCTTGGATTGCTTAAAATGGGACAGTAATATTTATCCACAATATCTCCCAGGATATATGTAAAGACTATTCTTGGTTTGTTTGATTCTGAACTCAACATGTTAGTTGAGAGAGCTGATCACATTGGCCTCTAGAACTTTGTAGGAGTCGTACAGTCTACTCCTACTATAGTTTGTTGCCTACTAGGCTGAGGAGGGGGAGATCACTGTTTGTATTGTTAATTGCAATTAGCTCCTGCAATTGTGAGAAGGTGTCCTGTGTTTATACTAATGTGTGAAGCTTGGTGACAACAAGTCTGACCTGTAGTGAAATCCTGAATAACCATAACAATGCTCTGGAGGGCACGGAGTCACATCGGCTGCTTTAAGGGATTAGTTAATTAGCTCATGTTAATGCTGTTTCTGGTTACAGTTGTATTGTTAGAGTAATATGAGCAGGAGGGGGGAACCTCCTCTTTAACTGTATATAAAAACTTGTTATTTGGTTCTAATAAAGTAATCCATGTTTAGCAACTAAACAAGTATCGTCTTGTCTTGTGCTTGTGAGTGGTTGGAATATCTGATATCCATATTCAGACTGGGAAGAAGCAATATATGACGAAAGCACTCAAGCTGAGTGTAGGGACGTTTCATTCTCAAAATAATAGCATTGCATACTAGCACATTATGAAATACTTACCTTAAGGCTACTTTTACACTGTAGGCATTTTACCGCTAAAAGTAGCGATTGTAAAGCGTCTGAAAACCACCTGCCATGCCCCCTCAGTGTGAAAGCCCGAGTGCTTTCACACTGAGGCGGTGGGCTTGTGGGACGTTACAAATAGTCATGCAAGCAGCATCATTGGAATGCATGGGTAGCACTTCCAAAGTGCCTGAAAAGCGATTTGGAAGTCCTGCAACAAGGGCGGCTTTAACCCTTTCTTCGGCCACTAGCGGGGGTTAAAAGCACCCCACTAGCGGCCAAAAAGCCTTTCTAAAACGAGCGACGCAGCCCCAATGTGAAAGTAGCCTAAAAAAAAGCCCCCAATCAGCATACTTTAACCGCTGAGAGGGCTTCCATCTTCTTTCCGGCATCACGCACTCCTGCTGTGTGAGTGGCTGGAACCGAGATGACGTCACTCTCATGTGTGGGAGCCCTCGGTTACAGCACAGTGCTCTGAACATCCGGCATACCATTCAGAATGCATGTACCAGTGACGTCACTGGCTGCATCCAGAGTGAATATCTCCGACATGGTGCACATTTATTATAGGCTTACCAGTAGGTAATAATCACAAAGCAGACTTTACTACCCCTTTAAACTAGATGTGAACCCTAACTAGATGACAATGTGGGGTTGATTTACTAAAGGCAAATAGACTGTGCACTTTGCAAGTGCAGTTGCTACAGAGCTTAGTAAATGAGAAGAAACTCTGCTGACTACCATCATCCAATCATGTGGATGCAAAAATGCTATTTTTTTATTTTCCTTGCATGTGATTGGGTACTCTTTGCAAAGTGAAGCTTTACCTCATTTACTAAGCTCTGGAGAAATTGCACTTTACAAAGTTCACAGTCTATTTGCCTTTAGTAAATCAACCCCTTAGTTTTCAAAATGCTATGTATCATAAACAATTGCCATGTACTATTTTAATCCTTTTATCTTTTTTTGCATCTCTGTACTGATGGTTTCCTTCTGATCCTTTGCAGCCATTTCCTATCTACACGTACTACAGACATTACTTGCACATAATTTCTCATGGTAGATCTCCTGATAGTCGTAATGGCAGAACATGCTAGTGCATAGCCACTTTATAATCTACACTGGAAGCACATGAATCAGAGTAACAACACAAGAGCACAGCTGAAGGATACTTACAGAGTGCTGTCACCCTATGACAGGTTGTAAAATAAGATGAATTTATGGCAAAAACACCGCCAGTAGCCCTAAAAGTTGTAAGAGCTAAAACCAGTTCAAAAGTACATATAATGAAAGCTTTCTTGGCCCCAAAGCAGCTCCTCAGCAGATTGAAGGTTTTCTGCAAAATAGTAAAATGGACAACAGAGGGCACTTCTAAGTGTAGCAAATTAGTTTTTATTATTAAAAACTGTGAAAAATTGTCAGGAACCATAAACCAGGCAAAGACAGAAAATGCAGTTAAAATCACACCTTTAATGTAATAGCAAAAATAACAACAGAAACAGAATCCAGGGTTTGGAAGCCAGAGCGGTAATCAGACAAGCCAGGATCAGAGAATAAGAAGTCTGCATTGACAGGAGCCAAAAATCAGGAGCAGGAATCAGAAGAGAAGTCAGCCAGGCCAAGTCATACACAAGAACAAAGCAGAAACACACTGGAGATGTTGACCACGCGAGGGCACGGACGGAATGAGCAAAGCTGTTTAGCCAAAAGGGGACTGGCTGTAGGCTGGACTAATGAAGCAGGTAATGGTAACCAGATGAGTCACTGTGAAAACAATGAATGGCAGGTAATTAACCGACAGCTGAGCAGCCTCTGTGCACTGAAGGAAAGAGCTGCTGGTAAATAGCAGGAGCCCAGCCCTGACAAAAATTCAAGCTGGCAGGCTCAAGAAACAGGCATTACCGCTATGAAACGTGTAGCCATTCACCCGGCATCTGATGTCATCCTGGAATATTTCCATGCTGTCAAATTGGCTCTGGTGTTGTAGCTCTATATGCTGCAGGTGGCTTCTCTCTACCTGGATTGCTGCAGTTTGGCCAGAGATATGCGTTTGTTCATTTTACTAAATGTGAGTGCATTTTCACTGTTTTTAATAATACACTAACTTGCTACACTTAGAAGTACCCATTTTACTCTATAACAGATAGTAACTGAACAGGGGACCTTTGTGGAAGGCTACTGGAGGTATTATTTAAATGAATGCTGTAGATTTAACCTCCCTGGCGGTTTTCCCGAGTGTGGCTCGGGGTTAAATTTCAGTCCCATTAGCGGTAACCCCGAGCCACACTCGGGATTACATTGCAGGATCCTGGTGCGGCGTTACTTACCTTGTCCCCGGGATCCTGCAATGTCCCCCGCTGTGTCTGCGGGCTCTGTCTCCTCCGAAGCCTCTCTGTGCCAGGCTCCGTTCCCTGCGAGGGTCACGACGCACGGGGGCGGAGCCTGGCGGCAAATTCAAAAAAATGTACAAACCATAACACATACAGTACTGTAATCTTACAGATTATAGTACTGTATGAAATCATTTCACATCCCTTTTGTCCCCAATGCTTTGGCCCATGCCCTGCATGCAGTTTTATATGATATATACTGTTCTTTCTGCCTGGAAACTGGAGATTGTCCATAGCAACCAAAAAGTGTCCCTTTATGTCAAAAGTGGCTTTAGACCAGCTAGAAAACAGCGATAGTAAATTAGAACACTTGCAGAATTGAGCGATAGTGAATCGTGGGGAAATTTATTTTATTATTATTATATTATTATTATTTTTATTTATTTATATTTATTTATTATATTATAATTTATGTTTTTGTGTTTCAAACTTCATCATACCCGGGATATCTACTAGACTCTTGTTTGGACAGATTTAAGTGTGTTCTTGTTAAGAATTACAGGCCTACAATATAAAACGCCAAATTTCCATGCAAAATAATTGTACCGCTTTCAGCACCTAAAATCCGAAATAATCATACCGCCAGGGAGGTTAAGAAGAATGATAATGACTTTTGCAATAAATTGACAGGTAAAGACTATAATCCATTTGAAGGGATTTTGAAGGGAACCCCCATGCCAAAAAAAATGGTGTGGGTCCCCCCAAAATCCATATCACGCCCTTATCTGAGCATGCAGCCTGGCAGGACAGGAAAGGGAGGGGACAACCGAGCGCCCCCCCTCATCCTGAACCATACAGGCCACATGCCCTCAACATGGGGGGATGCTTTGGGGAAGGGGGGCTCTGCCCCCAAAAAGCACCTTGTCCCCATCTTGATGGGGACAAGAGACTCTTCCCCCTGGCCAGTGGTTGTAGAGGTCTGCGGCAGGGGGGGCCTTTCAGAATCTGGAAGCCCCCTTTAACCTTTAATATGACTAGCACATTATGACTTAAACTGCCCGGGGGCCAATTTTTAGATTTATTTTTTGCTGCGGTTTACTACCGCTTTAAGTTGTGCAGTTGTATTCCCTGTATACATAAGATTCTCTTATTGAGCACTTTTCCCTTACTGACCTACTAGACAGCTCACAGAAAGCTCAGGAAAGACATAATACATGCAGCAAATTCTATTTTTAATCAACAGCGAAATTAACATCAGATCTAGAGATTTGGAGATTTAAAAAAATAATAATAATTAAATCGCTAATAGTGTTCTCTCTGATGGAAAATAGCCTATGATGTGTGGGCTGAATATACCTGGCCTCGGGCAACATTTACTTACTCATCCATAAAAATACATTCAAGCCGATGTTTTCATGCAGACAAAATGCTTATTGATACACCCCTTTAAAAAATCACATTATATGGCTATGGTTAAGTGGTTAAAAGTGGCCAAGGTAAGACCTGAAATCTGTAAAGAAATTAAAAATATTTAGAAATTTATAGACTTTTTCGCACCCTAAACTCTAATTTACACTTCAAAACCATATAGCGTATATTTTTCCACCACAATAAAAAGGTGAATGCAGAATGGATATACTGCCATCTGGTGGAAAACCGCAAAAGTACAGGATGGTGACAAGCCGGCATTGAGCAACCAGTTCTGTTCATGAATGAATTAGTTGTACATATACACAAAAGGTTGTATCTTCTTTAGTTCCGGAAGCTGCTACACTCCGGAGATTTTGTATTTACAACGTAAGGTCATTGTTTAATATGTAGACAGAGTCAAATGTCTGTATGTGGGTTAAAACTGTGACACGCTGGCTTTCACGCTGGCTTTCAGAGCAGAAAGTGCGGTTGTTGTCGCAGATAAAACAAGTATAAAATGTTCCCTACATGCCTTGTCTTCTGACCCTACAGAGTATCTAAACCTCAGAACAAAAATGTAATATATTTTACAATACCAGTCATTAGATGTGGCAGCGGCATTCGTTTTCTTTTTGACATCTGGTGATTTAGCCCCTATGGTGACAACGCTCACACAGTCTGTATAGAGATGCAGCGTTGTCACCCTAGGAAGTGTGTTAGGACTACTAAAACCCTCCTCCTCTTCTCATAAAGGTGTTCTGTAGCTGTCAAGGATAACTGGGAGCAATGCAACTGATAAGATTGTAGCATAGGAAGTTATTAGCGCACAAGATTTCAGGCAGGATCAACATGTTGTTTTTTTTTTTTTACTTAATTAACAGATACAGTATAACAAAAAAAACACTTTTAATCATATATCTAGCAGACCAGAAGGGACCAAATAAGAGAAGTTTATTGTTAGGGTTTAAGGAGAGTCAGCCTGTCCATTAAGGGTGCACGGGCGCCGCCTCCCCTTTCCATCCATGAATTACAGCGGTGGGATTTTTTTTTAATTTGAAGCACCTGATTAGAGCCAGGATCACTAATAGGCTTCAAAATAGGGTGGGCTCCGGACGCAGAGCATTGCACTTGGAGCCCACCCAGGTGTGTTAGAATAGCGAATTAATATTTACTATTCTAACACTGAATTGCCTCTCCGCCAATCAGGAAGCGCCCCAAAAGAAAAATCCACCATGCGCCACTGCCTTTAAGTGACCCCTGTTGTTAGGAAAAAATATTTTAGACAGAAGCACCATGTGGGGGGAGGGGGGCTACTTGTGGGGTACCTTGGAGCACTGTCATCAATACCTGGGACCAGGCGGAGACTGCAGTCATGTGAAAAAAATCTAACATTAGGGCAGTTTCCTGACTCAGAGATGAGCTATCACTGTGTGCAGTAATTAATGTGGTTGTAAACCTCAGTCATGAAATCTGAACAAAGCACATATCTGTAGTGTTTACTTGTCTCTCTCCAAAGCTCTAAGTGTTGTTTCTCTCTGGTGCTTCATTCCTCTGTTATCAGCATGAGTCACTTCTAAGACGTTCTCTGACACATGAGATAAATTTGTGACAGGGGAGGAGAGCTCAGCACACAGCTTGTCGATTCACAACACAGCTATGTATTCTTTCTTCAGTCCTGTAACATGTGTGGAGGGGGGTGTGTCTATTTCCTCCAATCAGCTCAGACACAGTGTAACTGCAGCTCTCCACCCCCTCCTCTCTACTCCTTACAGATGCAGAAGGATTTTACCACAAATTTGCACTTTTGAATGGATGTAGAGAAGAGAAGACTGCAGATAAAAAGGTAAAACGTATGTAGGAGGATTTGTTTCATCTTTGTGTATCATCTGAGGCTATTCACTTCACTGGGTATATGAGGTCCCCTGAAAAGTGTTGTCCCGTGTCACTACACATGGTCACTTGATGTATGTTGCATTAGGAGGGATGTGCTGAGTCAGCAAACCTCTGTTACCACTCTACCAGTAACAGAATGGGGTTCCACCAAGCACATAGTGTAGACCTCATGCATGCACTTGTTAACTCCTTCCCGTACCTTGTGACCATGTCTTACATCTTTGTAACATGGGTTCAGATCCGGTTGCTATTGGATATCATCTGTTAGAGAGGGAGCCAGAGCATCGACCCCCTCATTACTGGAGGACCTGTCACCTTACCAGGTACCATGTCTAATGACTGGTTGCTTGTGTCTTGAACTTGCGCTTGGTTACTCTTAGCAACTACACTCCTCTGCTTTGTATTGCCAAGTCACCCTTTGTAATGATGTTACTTCATACCCCGTAGTGCTTTACAGACCCAGTTTCTTTAGATACGCCAGAACCAACATGCACCCCTTTGAATAACGTCAGACCAGGCTCATAATGGTGAATGTAACTTTACTGAACAGGTTGCAGCATACAGTTGAATATGAACAACATCCTTCCACTAAACTAACTACTGTTAGTTTAGTGGAAGGCATACCTCCATGAGATGAGAGTCCATTATGGCATTCTCCATGGCTTGGATGTCTTCTGATGATCCTGGTGCCTTCAGTGGACTGCAAGACGCAGCATTCACAGTACCACAAACCGATCCACGAGCGGACCAAGAGCGGGAACGGAAGCTCTGTGAAGTAGCTGGAGATTACATGCTTTGGCTTGGACTCCCTGTTCTTCCCATGCAAGCAGCTCTCTATGTGCAGAACCATTCCCCCTTCTATTTACAGCATAGAGGAGGGGGCAGAGCCCAGAAAAGATCGGGAACTGCAGAAAAAAGATCGGGAACTGCTGAGCAGCCTGTCTCACTTGCTAAGTGAAAACATTAGATAGCAAAACCAGTGTAATTCAGCACTAGACAAGAACAGTTACAAAAAAAAAAAAAAAAAAAAAAAGGTTAAAAGACAGCTGCTGGCACAGGTCAATAGATAACAACCTTATCAGTATATATATTACAAAACAAAGTGCAGCACTTATCATAAATGAGTGAGCAAATCCTCTGCAACACAGTTCTTCCGGCCAGCAGCGATTGTACGTGGGGACGTCACATTAGGTACCTAAAGTGACGTCACCACATACAGCAGCCGCCGTCCGGAAGGACTGTGTTGCAGAGGATTTGCTTAGCTGCAGCTGATACAACATTTAATGTGTGTTTTTAACTACTGAAATGTGAGTGCAATATGTTTTGGTTGTACAATAAACCTTTACCGGTACATATTACACTATGAGTTTTTATGTCTTATATATTCCCCCACAATGAGAGTGAAATCGAGGAGCTGAGGTTATCAAGCGCGTTTTCATTCATTTGAAAGCCAATGATTTCTGGTAAGCAGCCACTTCACTTCTCTTCACTGGACATCTTGGGAGCCTTTGGGTTTACATGTCTTCTTAATTGTAACCATTTTGGGAAACATCTCCTTCTCTGCTGGTTTGCCCGGTCGATCGGCAAACCAGCCCCCATCACCCACCCATCCTCTCACCAGCCCCGGACTTACCCTATCCAGGTCACGGGCAGCTTCTGCGGCTTCCCCTGCATCTTCTGCTTGGTGGCCAATACAGTCGCTTCTCCTCTTGGCTAATCGGGTCTTAAGACCCGCTTCCTGATTGGCCAGGAGGAGAAGCAGGAAGACAAAAGTGGATATTAATTCACTATTGTCACACAACTGGGTGACAGTGCTCTGCGCCCCGAGCCCACCCTTTTTTAAGTTAATTAGAGCCTCAGGCTCTACTCATGTGCTTCAAATAAAAACCGCATTGAATACCATGCGTCCGGTGCCCCACATGTAGATTAGGGGCCAGGCGCATGGATTAGGGGGACGGCGCCCCTGCGCTCCTAATAGAGAGCCTGCCACTGATTCATGGGCTGTTTTTGAGGACTACGTTTATAGCCTATTTTTACATACTGTTTTCTATTTATTTCTCACTCATATATGATACTTTGTTTTGTAACAACAAACATTCCCTATGTAGACAACCTACTTATAACCTTGTAAAAGAACATGCTAAGCACTTACCTCTATGGTGGACAGCGAGTGAAATCTTCACTGTCTTGCAGAGTTCCAACAACCACTTTTATTTGGTGCTTTTGGGGGTGTCAGATGCCTGATCCCCCTGCTGAGCACTATGGTTCCTCCAAGCGATCTGTCACACTCAGAAGTGAAGGGTAGTAATGATACTTGTAGCTCTGTAATAGAACAAAGGTTTTACTCACCGCCTGCCAAAGTATCAAAACGCATTCTTCTACTGAGTGCTTTGTCTAGAATGTTATAGCTTAGCGACAGGGTCAGGATAAAAGAAGCCTGTCATGAAATAATCATGAAATCTTCCATTCTCTTCTTTTCAAAATGCTTGTTGCCTTTGGCTTCAATGCTTTAAGTCATTGACCGAAGCAAGTACTGTATATAGATCAGGACTCTGAACTATTGGGTTGGCAAAATGGCCAGATTACTGGCATTGCAGAAAGAAGTTGGTATTGGCAGCCTCCTTACTTCTCTCATAACCCTTAGGCCAACCTTAAATTGTTACTAAACCCACAGCAGTAAAATCAGTCTGTATATGTAGTAAAGCATGCTTGTTATACTCACTGTGGAACCTAAGGGGTTAATCCTCTGGGTAAAAAGGCTGTTTGATCCTGTAAGCACAGATCCTCCTCTTCTAGAATTGTCTCCAAAACATGTCCGGATAAGACAGAGTTACTGGCGTCAGTTTGGTGTGTATTACTAGAAAGTTGTTGTTTTTTTTCTTGGGAGGGTGCATGTGATCAGCACATGGCCAGTCAGTACTGTCCAGACAGAGTGTCAGGGGTCCTGCATCCTGATAGGTCAGTATGAAAATTCCTCCTACAAGCTTTAACCAAGCACTGATAGAAGTCACAAGACTGCTATATACTGCTGATGAGAAAAGGTATTTAGCAGTTTATATTTACTAAAATAATTGCATTTCCATGTCCTGTGTACTTTGGGAGACCAGGTATAGTGAATGCAGGGTCCTGGGTTTAGTAACACTTTAATAGGGCGTACACACGGTCGGACTTTGTTCGGACATTCCGACAACAAAATCCTAGGATTTTTTCCGACGGATGTTGGCTCAAACGTGTTTTGTCTACACACAGTCACACAAAGTTGTCGGAAAATCCGATCATTCTGAACGCGGTGACGTAAAACACGTACGTCAGGACTATAAACGGGGCAGTGGCCAATAGCTTTCATCTCTTTATTTATTCTGAGCATGCGTGGCACTTTGTCCGTCGGATTTGTGTACACACGATCGGAATTTCCGACAACGGATTTTGTTGTCGGAAAATTTTATCTCCTGCTCTCCAACTTTGTGTGTCGGAAAATCCGATGGAAAATGTCCGATGGAGCCCACACACGGTCGGAATTTCCGACAACACGCTCCGATCGGACATTTTCCATCGGAAAATCCGACCGTGTGTACGGGGCATAACACTTAACCCTTCCCGCACCCAAGCCCTAAAACCTTAACCCCTCAAATTAACCCTTAAGAGTTGGCCTTTCTTGTCACTTGAACCTTATCCTAACCCTAAATTAAAATCTTGACACTAAATCTGATGCTAAAATTTACTTTATAACATTCCATAACCTAAACCTCAAAATTATTCCTTAACAATTAATTCTAAATCTAAGACTCAGCCTTAAACCTTAACCCTAAACTTTAGCCATGACCCCAAAAGGCCATAAGCTTAAAGTGACACTAAACGATATCCTTATTCTCCAGAAGTAGTCAAACATATTCACAACTTAATGACCCCATAACCCATTTTTCATGAAATTGTATCTTTCTGAGTTTTATTGCTTCCTTCTAATGTCCTCCGTGAGCTCCCGAACTTCTACTTTTCCACTCACTTCTACTTGTCTGGAATGAGCAGTGCACATTAGTTGCGGTCATGTGCACTGCTTTATGCACACTACAAACCCCATAGTCCATCTCAGGGGCAAGCAAAAGAAGGTGGCTACATATAGAGGGACCATGGAGAACGACCATAGCCACCCTCTAACAGGAAGTCAGATCACAGCTGCAAAAAAAAAAGGAACTTGGAGATTTGGAGGAGGCTGAGAGCAATAGAATGGACTTTTCTGAGTTTAGAATACATACTTAAATCACAATTTTTTTTTTTTATACCAGACTTTAGTGTCACTTAAATGTAAACGAACACCTAACACTAATAAAATCACTGCATAGCCAAGTTCGGATGAATGCAAGATGTAGAACGAAGGATGGTCACAGGAAGATAGGAGATATGAAAGATGAGAGATATCTGCCCATCATTGAACAAATCATCAAAGTTTTGGGACTCAGCATGATCTCTTGCTCAAGAAACACTAGGGTCATTGGTTCGAATCCCAACCATGGCACCACCTGCCTGGAGTTTGCATGTTCTCCCTGTGCCTGCATGGGTTTCCTCCCACACTCTAAAGACATGCTAGTAGGTAAACTGGCAGAAACGAGAAGAGGGAGGGGTGTCAAGCCAATCATAGTGTAGTAAGTGAATTTATTGTAAAGATCAAAAAAAGTAGATAAAAATGTGTCTCTTAAACCAGTATGCAATGCGTGGAGGTGGAAGACTAGATCACATCTCCTTCTTTGGCTGCTTTACCAGTTGTTGCAGCCAGGCACTATAAACAGGGGAAGAACCACTGCTGTGGGACACAGAAGACACTGCTGGATGATGTGCTCACACTGCAAGGACTTGTGTAGTTGCAAGGGCTGTTAGGAAATGCATTTCAGAGCTCCAATAGTGCCTGGCTGCAGCGGCTCTGGCACAGCAGCCACGAAGGGAGCTGGGCTCTGGTCTTCCACCTCCACAGATAACCGGAGGAGCCGGCTTCTTTTTTTTTGCTTGTCCAGTGCAAATGACACTGGACAAGCATGCAGATGGACGCTGTGCAAGGCTGCAGATGATACTGACAAGGCTGCATTGATGGGCATTTAAATGTAAGTTTTTTTCCTTAAAACTTTTTTCCTTAAAATTCCCACCTAAACTTGGGGTGCGTGTTATACGCCGGCACGTGTTAGATGCCGATAAATATGGTAAATAAAATTTCGGAATTCTCAGACTGGAAAAAGGCGCATAGTATTCCTTTACCAGTTATATGAAGGGGATCTTTTACTTCCTTTTAATATATTAAAAGACCACTATCAATTAACGAACAATAATTTCTATCTTTACCTTCAAATACATCATGCACTACAAGCCCAAAGCTCAAAAAACACAATTACAGTATGAACACTCCAAAATATTAACAAAGGCAACTTTGGTTGCCTGTACAAAACGAAGATTAATAGGAGACCTTTACTCTAACTTACAAACTAAGGAGGATACTGAAAAATATAAAAATAGTTTGGCTCGGTGGCAAGGAGATATAGAGGATTTAGATGAGGAGGACTGGACATGTGCCCTGGAAACATTCCCTAAGGACATCTCTCTCGCCCTCCCAAAGGCTATCTCAGCTTTTTATCATACATAGGGCTCATTATACTCCACAAAAACTCTATGCCTGGGGAAAAAAATATAACACCATTATGCCCGCAATGCTCTCTATTTAACCATTTAAGCCCCGGACCATTTGGCTGCCCAAAGACCAGAGCACTTTTTGCGATTCGGCACTGCGTCGCTTTAACAATTGCGCAGTTTTGCGGCGTGGTTCCCAAATAAAATTGACGTCCTTTTTTCCCCACAAATAAAGCTTTTGGTGGTATTTGCTCACCTCTGCGGTTTTTATTTTTTGCGCTATAAACAAAAAAATTGCGTAAATTTTGAAAAAAATGCATTATTTACTTTTTGCTATAATAAATATCCCAAAAAATATATAAAAAAACATTTTTTTCCCTCAGTTTAGGCCGATACGTATTCTTCTACATATTTTTGGTTAAAAAAAAAATCGCAATAAGCGTTTATTGATTGGTTTGCGCAAAAGTTATAGCGCCTACAAAATAGGGGATAGTTTTATGGCATTTTTATTAATATTTTTTTTTACTAGTAATGTCGGCGATCAGCGAGTTTTATCGTAACTGCGACATTATGGCAGACACATCGGACACTTTTGGCTCAATTTTGGGACCATTGACATTTATACAGTGATCAGTGCAATTAAAAATGCATTGATTACTGTGTAAATGTGACTAGCAGTGAAGGGGTTAACCACTAGGGGGCAGTGTAGGGGTTAAGTGTGTCCTAGGGAGTGATTCTAACTTTGGGAGGAGGGGCTATGTGTGCCATGACAACTGATCACCACTTCCGATTACAGGGAGCTGTGATCAGTTTCAGTGTCACTAGGCAGAATGGGGAAATGCTTGTTTACATCAGCATTTCCCCGTTCTTCCTCTCTGTGAGACGTTCGCCGGTATCCCCGCGGACATCGAGTCCGCAGGACCCGCCACCACACTCAGGGAGGTCGTGGCGGCGCGCACACTCCCGCAAACCCCTTCTTAAGGGGCAACGTACAGGTACGTTAATCTGCCTGTACGTGCCCTTTTGCCGACGTATATCGGCGTGAGACGGTCGGCAAGTGGTTAATGGCTCTCTCATTCACATGCTTTGGCGATGTCCAAAGCTTCACTGTTATTGGGAAAAAGTATTTATAACTCTAAATTCATTATGCTCCACTGATATAACTGACATCCAAACTTGCACTATTGGGTATAATACCCGATGGAGCACTACCAGTAGAGATGTATACTATGTGGATAAGATCCCTATACTTAGCAGGTAAAGTTATTCTACAAAAATGGACATCCGTTGATCCTCCAACTCATAAACAATGGGTTGAGAAACTTAGTTATATACTTAAGAGGGAAAAATTAACATATAAGCAGAGAGGTACACCCAAAAGGTTTGGTAAAATATGGTCACGCTGGATAGAACCTAGTAATGAATTATATGATGGTTTATCTAGTAGAGAGGAGTGAAGGTAGAGGAGATAGATAGGAGCAAAGAGCCGAGGTAGAAGGATGAGGCGTAGAAGAATGTAAAAGATAGTTTGATAATGCTTGGAGGAAGAAGCCATAATTTGATGATTGTTAATGGGGGAGTTCAAGCTGATATGGAGAAAGTATTCATGCTTTCGCTATGTTTCCTTTATTATATGTTAAGTTATGTTAGTCCGAGAGGTGCAAGGGTTGTTTGGTTTGTGTTTTTTCTTATTTCATGATACTTTATGGATTATTTTGATATATTATTTGTCTGTATGTATTATAATAAAAATAAAAATTATTTGATTGAAAAAAATAAGAGTGTTCTGGCGGGGGGGGGGGGGGCATCCCCTTGTCAGAACACACACCTCCTGAGCTATTGTTGTTTTTTTTCATTCAGCCCTACTGGGTTGAGCAAAAAAAAAAAACTGCTAGTGTGTACTAGGCTTTAATAGACACGCCTTCATCTACTTTTGTTTGTTAGTGCAACTATTACTTTTTTATATCTTTATTATAAACTTGCTTTCTACACAATGGTTGGCTTGGCACCCCTCTTCTCTTTTCTGTTCACAGCTTCAGGCTGGGTTCAAACTTGTACGACAAATGCTCCATCATGCCCTGGGCGGTAACGTCACAATGGGTAGGGCCTCCAGATGACGTCACTGGGTGGCCACTCCCCATGCCTATATCATTCTTGACACTTTTTTTGGGGGGTGAACGGGTAGGGGTACAGTGTACCCCATACTCATTCACGTAGGGTTGTTGGGAAGAGGCTCTTGTCCTCAATAACATGGGGACAAGGTGCTTTGGGGGGGGGGTACCTCCTGCCCCAAAGCACCCACACCCCCATGTTAAGGGCATGTGGCCTGGTATGGTTCAGGAGGGGGGGGGGCGCTCGCTCGTCCCCACCCTCTCTCCCGACCTGCTGGGCTGCGTACTCGGATAAAGGTCTAGTATGGATATTGAGGGGGACCCTATGCCTTTTTTTGAATGGGGTTCCCCTTAAAATCCATAACAATTTTTTTTTTACATTTGGCGTGGAATTCCCCCTAAAGATTCATACCAGACACAAAGTGCCTCCTATTGTCAGGATCAAAGTTGGATCCCCGTTCTCTGAAGTCGGATGGATATCGGACATCAAGTCGCAGTGCAAAGTCGGACCCACAGTCGTACCAGTGTACCCCTACTTATTTACCAAAAAAACTGATCCTGCATCTCTGTGAGTATGGATCCCTTAGTCTGATTGCCACATTTCAATCTACCTGACACATTTCCATGTTCATTACTATGTTATATTTTTAACCATTTTACTTTATAGATTATGTCTATGCATCAACCCCTAAAGAGTGAGACTGAACTCACGAAACGCGTTGGGTCACCATAGATGCTATGACACATTTACCATGTACTATTAGATTACTGTAAGTAACCATGTAATGGATTAAGACATGTGCACTGCCGAAAAATTGGTTTGTTTTAGTTTCATTTGTTTTGTTTTTTTGTTTTTTGTTTTTCGGGCCATTCCTTATGATCGCAATTCGTAAATTCATAAATTTGAAATTTGTAAATTTGTAAATTCGAAAATAAGAAAGAAATTTGAAAGAATAACTAACTAATAATAATTAACTATTAAATTATAGGTATTGGAATTTCCTTCCAAATTTGGCCAATGCTGCATCTAAACAAATGGAACAGAACTAATTAATAATGAATAATAATAATAAATGTTTTTATTATTATTATTATTATTGTTATTTATTATTATTAATTTGTTAGGTTCCATTTGTTTAGATATGGCATTCGTTATTTCGGATAATTCGTAACTTCGGATAAATTCGTATTCGTTACGTTCACTAACAGCCAAATTTGAAAGGAAATTCCAATACCTATAATTTAATATTTAGTAATGGTTAAGTTATTGTTAGTTATTATTTCAGATTTTCAAATTTTTGGGTTTTCGGATTTTCAGAATTTTGAATCTCTGAATTTCTGAATTATCGAATTTTCAAATTTACGAATTTACGAATTTACAAAATTTCGAATATTCGAATTTCCGAATATTCAATAGAATCTGTTAAACGGATTTTCATTAATTTGGATATTTCCTAATTAACGAATTTGTCGAAATTTGTTAAAAAAGGAATTGGGAACAAAACAAATTGCACATGTCTATTGGCATTATGACACCTTTTCCCAGTTTTATTGCTGGCATATACTCAATACACCTGTACTAAGTTTTTATTACTGTTTTTTTATGTATTCTATTGGTTATATTGTATCTGATTAAAATATTTTTTTTTGCGTAATGCACTAGTTATTTGCGCCTTCCCCGTTTATTTTCTTTGTATTTTCACAAAGGACAAAAAACCCTTAAAAAAAAATAGATTCAATCACGGCATCTAAGGATATGTAAGCTTCAATATATTACATTTTTGGTTTTGGATTTAGTTAGGCTTTAAACCCTGACAATGTGAGACATTAATAACCTGACTTAAACTATACTGTGTTTATCTGTTTTCAGATATTCAATGAAAGATACAGATCTGGGTTCTCCTGTTATTATGTTATTATGTTTTTTTATGCCTTTTCTCGGTTCAATATTTAAATCCACATCCAACGTCTACCTCATTCTACTGATTCCCTTTACACGGCTGTAATTGTCAGCTTTAAACAGCTGCTAAGAGGAAAAAATACCGTTCTGGCCTTTCCATGCCGGAAAAAATATAAATGTTCCCTTCAGTTGTCAGACATCCTAAAAGAGATGCGTTTTCAAAGTGTAATACCAAAAAGATAGTTATTAAGAGCATGTGACAGGCGACAAAATGTATTGAGGTGAGGAGCCGACCATAGGGCCTTCCATCTTGATAAGTGCTAATACTGAAGAGTGTTCAGAGGAGCACACCGTAAAATAAAGGTCATGGAGTCCTCGGAGAGTGTTTTTATTTGTTACTAGTGGATGGAAATGTGCAGCTAGTTAACCAGTGCGTCTCGAAAGCTTAACGTTATAAAAGCGGTAATCAGGGCCCATGGTTTTATCTACATTTATGGTACAGTCCGTACTTGTACTAGGTGGAAAGTTATGTGCACCCAGAAGAAATCTTGCAGACTGGCTTTACTCCTCGTACACCCCAAACGGAGGTAACAGCATTATTTTAAAAGTTACATTTCATGGATATTAAAGGGGTTGTAAACCAATCCTATGCATTAAGGTGAAAAAACACCTGACAGTGACCGACCCCCCAGCCCCCCCGTTTTACTTACCCGAGCCCTAGAACTTGACCCATGGGGACACGCTGTCGTACTGCCCGGGGTTCCCGGCTCTTGATTGGATAGACTGCTAGCAGCACAGCCATTGGCTCCCGCTGCTGTCAATCAAATCCAATGACGCGGGTGCCGGGGGGCGGGGCTGAGTCCTGCATTCAGCCTCTATGGACGCCGAATGCTGGACTCGGTAGCGCGCCCGCAAGGTAACCCCCCCCGGGAGAGCGCTTCTCCCAGGGCGTTATCTGATGCAGGGAGGAGCCGTGAGAGCCGCCGCGAGAGCCGCTGGGGGACCCCAGAAGAGCAGCTTCGGGGTCACTCAACGAGCTGCACAGTGGAGGTAAGTATGATATTTTTGTTATTTAAAAAAAAAAAATGAACCCTTACAATCACTTTTGTCGCTTGCCGACCGGCCCCCCTATCTTTATACTGCGGCAGATCGGCTCCTTCCTGCGAATCACCTTAGCTGTACGTTGGTCCCTTTAACAGCTATAGCAGGCACGCCCACTGTGCGTTGGGGGAGCTGATGCACGTGGCTGGCGGCCGCGATGTCCAACAGCGACCTGCGATCGCTCCACAGAGAGCCAGAACAGAGATCTGTCAAACAGACAGATCCCTGTTCTGACAGGGAAGTATAGAGTGATTGTCTGTTCCTAGTAATCAGGAACAGCGATCTCTCTCTCTAACCCCAGTCAGTCCCACCCCCCCACAGTTAGAAACACCTCCCTATGGACACATTTAACCTCTTAATTTCCCCCTGGTGTTAAAATGATACTAAAGGATCATTTTTTATTTTTTTTTAAATAACAAACATATCATACTTACCTCCACTGTGCAGCTCGTTTTGCACAGAGTGGCCCCCGAACATCCATTTCTGGGGTCCCTCGGCGGCTCTTGCAGCTCCTCCCCGCATTATATAACCCCCTTGGAGAACACATTGCAGGCGCGTCCATAGAGGCCGAATGCAGGACCCGGTGCCCACGTCATTGGATTTGA
The DNA here is from genome assembly GCA_037952925.1 of Lithobates clamitans. Lineage (NCBI taxonomy): Eukaryota > Metazoa > Chordata > Amphibia > Anura > Ranidae > Lithobates > Lithobates clamitans. Next base: position 2,089,258 of record JBBGZY010001614.1, read on the forward strand.
TTGACAGCTGCGGGAGATAATGGCTGTGCTGCTATCAATCTATCCAATCAAGAGCCGGGAACCCGTGGAGAGAGGGACGGCGGGGACGCACCAACGGAAATTTAGGGCTCAGGTAAGTAAAACAAGGGGGCTAGGGGGCCGGTGACTGCAAGGTGTTTTTTCACCTTAATGCATAGGATTTAACTCCTTCCCTGTCATTTATAGTGCATTTTTATAGCACTGATCGCTGTATAAGTGTCACTGGTCCCAAAAAAGTGTCAAAAGTGTCCGATCTGTCTGCCACAATGTCGTAGTCCTGCTAAAAATCGCTGATCACTGCCATTACTGGTAAAAAAAAAAATTATAATAAAAATGCCTTAAATCTATCCTGAGAACTGAGCGATCAAACACTGCCAATTCCTGACCAGGCCATTTTTTGCTATACGGCAATGCATTAATTTAACTGACAATTGCGCGGTCATGCGACACTGTACCCAAATAAAATTTTTGTCCTTATTTTTCCCACAATTAGAGCTTTCTTTTGGTGGTATTTGATCACCTCTGTGGTTTTTAATTTTTGCGCTATAAACATAAAAAGGCAGACAAAAAAAACCAAAAAACAATATTTTTTACTTTCTGCTATAAAACATACCCAATAAAGTAATCAATTTAAGCCATTATGTATTCTTCTACATGTTTTTTGGTATAAAAATCCCAATAAGCATATATTGATTGGTTTGTGCAAAAGTTGTAGCATCTATAAACTATGGGATATATTTTTGGAATTTGTATTTATTTATTTTTTTAGCGGGGCAGACAAATCAGACATCTAACTGAAACTTTTTGGGGACCAGTGACACTAATACATACTTGCCAACAGTCCCGATTTTCCCAGGCCAATCACAATTTTGAGACCCTCGTCCCGATCGGAGGCCAATTAAAATCCCGGGATTTTGCTTTTGTCCCGGGAAATCAGGACTGTTTTTGGCTCCAAAAATATGGCCGCTGCCACTGCCGCAAGATCTCTTTCCTGTTTCCCCCTAACTCTCAGCTCAGATCTGAACTCCACCCCCCAGCCCTCTGCACTGAAGCTCCTCCCACTCTCCCTCGCAATGTTATTTTGCCGTCTACCACCCCCGCCCCTGCTCCTGTCTGTGCCCCCTGTTTTCATGGTGTTGTACTGAGACAGTTTACCCCATGAAACAGGGGGCGCGCACGGGAGCAGAGGCGGTAGATGTTCAAATAACATTGCAAGGGAGAGTGGGAGGAACCGAAGTGCAGAGGGCTGGAGGGGCGGAGATTAGGAGGAGCTGGAGTGCAGTTGGCTGGAGGGGCGGAGTTCCAATCTCAACCGAGTGCCAAGGGAAACAGGTTTTCTAGGGCGAACCGATGTTGGCACAAGGGACTTTACTGCACTGGGGACACCTGATGTAAGGAGGGATTCTGCTGCCTGGGGACACCTGAAGTAAGGATGGACTCCGCTAGGGACACCTGATATAAGGAGGCACTCCGCTGGGGACACCTTATGTAAGGAGGGACGCCGCTGGGGACACCTGATGTAAGGAGGGACTTGGCTGGGGACGCCTGATGTAAGGAGGGACTCTGCTGGGGACACCTGATATAATGAGGCACTCCGCTGGGGACACCTTATGTAAGGAGGGACGCCGCTGGGGACACCTGATGTAAGGAGGGACTTGGCTGGGGACGCCTGATGTAAGGAGGGACTCTGCTGGGGACACTTGATGTAAGGAGGGACTCTGCTGGGGACACCTGATGTAAGGAGGGACTCCGCTGGGGATGCCTGATGTAAGGAGGGACTCCGCTGGGGACCCCTGATGTAAGGAGGCACTCCGCTGGGGACCTCTGATGTAAGGAGGGACTTCGCTGGGGACACCTGATGTAAGGAGGCACTCCACTGGGTACGCCTGATGTAAGGAGGGACTTCGCTGGGGACACCTGATGTAATGAGGGACTCCGCTGGGGATGCCTGATGTAAGGAGGGACTCCGCTGGGGACACCTGATGTAAGGAGGGAATCTGCTGGGAACACCTGATGGCATCTGGTGCCAGGTGACATGACAAATTACATGCTCAGGGCTCTCACTGATTCTGCATTATAGTGAGTTGAACTATTTCATTTTATATTACAATGTAATAATAGAAGTAATGCGCTTCAATCATCCTGACACCATAACAACCATGATGACGGGATGATTGAAATGCTAACACCAGGTGTTTGGAGTATCTTTATCTGCTGATTGTTAAACTTTCTGGCATACACATACTTCTTTTGTGGTGTAGGATCTGGGCCTGCTGTCTGTCCATCCCTCTTTCTTTCCTTCCTTCTCTCTCCTTCCCTCCCTATCTCTTTCTTTCTTTCTCCCTCCATCCCTCATTCATCTCAGACTCGGATCACACCCCCTGAGCCATGCCCCCATTTAAGTCACGCATACTATGCCACAAAAAAGCCCAGTGAGGCATGTCAAGGTATTGTTGGCCATATTGTCACCAAGCTTTTTTTGTGGAACTTGTACAGTAAAGGCTTCTTTCTGGCAACTTGACCATGCAGCTCTTTTTTGTTCAAGTATCATTGTACCGTGCTCCTTAAAAACAACCACACCTTATTTTCCCAGAGCAGCCTGTATTTCTCCTGAGGTTACCTGTGGGTTTTTCTTTGTATCCTGAACAGTTCCTGTAGCAGTTGTGGCTGAAATCTTTCTCGATCTACCTGACCTTAGCTTGGTATCAAGAGATCCACAAAATTTCTACTTCGTATTAAGTGATTGAACAGTACTGACTGGCATATTCAAGGCTTTGGATATCTTTTTATATCCTTTTCCATCTTTGTAAAGTTTCATTACTTTGTTACGCAGGTCTTTTGACTGTTCTTTTCTACCTCCTTATGGCTTAGTGTCTAGCTTGCTTAGTGCGTCCATGTGAGAGCTAACAAACTCATTGACTATTTCTACACAGACACTAATTGATTTAAATGTGGGAAATTAACCTTTAATTGCCATTTTTACCTGTGTGTGCCACCTTCTGTGTCTGTCCAGGGTATGTAAACTTTTAATCAGGGCCATTTGTTTGATTTCTGTTATCATTAGGATTTAAAAAGGATCCAAAAAAATATTTGATAATAAATGGTGTCATGTGATTGCTATCCTTAAATAAAAGACAGTTTTTTGGCATGATCAGTCATATTTTCAATATTAATTACAAAATGTCACAATTTCTGCTAGGGTATGCAAACTTTTGAACACAACTGTATACTTTAAAGCTGAATTCCAGGAATTAAGCTCCTTTGTAAAAAGTGAAGGCACACTATGAGTTAAAAGAGAAGTATGGATTTTCGTTTTATTTAAAAATCATACTTACCTAGGTGGATGCAGGATCTGTCCCCTGGCGCATCTAATGCCCTGTACACACGGTCGGATTTTCCAATGGAAAATGTGTGATAGGACCTTGTTGTCGGAAATTCCGACCGTGTGTGGGCTCCATCACACATTTTCCATCGGAATTTCCGACACACAAAATTTGAGAGCTTGCTATAAAATTTTCCAAAAACAAAATCCGTTGTTGGAAATTCCGATCGTGTGTACACAAATCCGACGCACAAAGTGCCACGCATGCTCAGAATAAATTAAGAGACGAAAGCTATTGGCTACTGACCCATTTATAGTCCCGACGTACGTGTTTTACATCACCACGTTCAGAACGATCAGATTTTCCAACAACTTTGTCCAACCGTGTGTATGCAAGACAAGTTTGAGCCAACATCCATCGGAAAAAATCAGTGGATTTTGTTGTTGGAATGTCCGATCAATGTCCGACCGTGTGTACTGGGCATTAGACTGAGAACCGAGCAATCAAACACCGCCAATAGCTCGGTTCTCACAGTTCCCTGAGCAGAGAGCTGGTGACTGTCACTCACAGCTCTCTGCTCTGCCTCCCCTCGCTCACTGGAGTGCAGGGCTGTGGAGGGGGCGGGAGTGGCCGGCTCAGGCTCTCAGTGGCTCACTGAGAGGCTAAGCTGGGTGCCGGTCCAGTCATGTGGGCGGATCCCGACCATATGGTTGTGATCCTTCCTCAGCCTAGATCAGCTCTCTGACATCAGCCGTCAGCGGGCTACAGACCGCTGTCTGCTGAAAAAGGGTCAAAAAAGTGCAGAAAGAACTGCACTCCTGTGATTCACAGAACTACAGCCATACAAGCTTTGTCTGTACTTCTCCTGTAAAGTGATTGTAAACAATCATCTTGTAAAAAAAAACCCCAACAGTTTGAAATAGAAATGAAAGGCAAAACATTTGTGTATAGATTAAAAAAAAACATTGTAAACACCTATTTTCCCATTTTTTTTGTAAGTGATCACATTCCCCCTGTTCTCAGCTGCATAAGCGCTGGAGGAGGGGAAGCAGCAGCACACTGAGCTTCCCAATGAAAGGCAGTGCAGGGGGGGGATGTCAGGACAAGTCTGATCATTGGAGGACAGCAGGATGAGTTCCCAGCATAGCAAGAGAACTGACCATGGTGTGCTATTCTGCTTAGTGTGGTCAGTTTTTAATTGGAAAGCAGATGGACTGGCAGGGACACCAGGGTTTTCACACAAAGGAAGCAATACAAAGAGAACAGGAGACTTGTTCCTACAAATACATGGTACAGCAGGCACATATCAGGAATATGAAATGTTGGAGCAACGCTTTAAGTACAAGGAGGTGAATGACAAGAGATGGTTATCGCCGTATTTCCGGGAGCCCAATGCTGATGCTTCAGGTCTAAGCATCTTCAACATTAGAGTGAGTGCAGCTGCTATGCCTTCCCCTCCCATCCTCCTGCCTAATCACAGAAGCCTTGTTTCCGCTCTGCTCCTTTCTTCTTCTCGGCGGCACCCGCTATGCCACTCCTGGTCCTGCAGATGGGTATATCTGGTGGGGGGGCCATTCAGGGTCATCTTAATAGCATCATGGGCCCCTGGGCAAAGTAATGCACTGGGGCCCCTACCAGCCTGCCCCAATAATGCACCTACTTTCAAGAATTAAAGTATAAATAGTTGATAAAATTAAATATATATTTATTAGTACTTTCAATAAAATTGATTATAAACAATGCGAAAACACGCCATAAATCAAAGACTAATCAACATAAAGGGCACAGTATGGGGGGGGAGGCAGAAGGGCACAGTACAGGTGGAGCCAGGAGGGCACAGTACAGGTTCTGGGATGCTGCCCGGGACACAGCCATCCCAGAACAGCATAGTAAAAAGCATGACTGTCCCGGCAAATCCGGGACAGTTGGCAAGCATGTTGTAAAGCAAAATAATCATGGGGCCCCCATGTACCTGGGGCCTCTAGGCAGTGCCCAGGGGTGCACAAGAGTTAAGACAGCCCTGGCGCCATTACCAAGGGAGGGGGTGGAAGCAATCGGGTGGCAGCGGAGTCGGCAAAATGCTTCCACTTGATAGGCAGGAGTCTGCTTGTCAAATTCACACAAAATTCACACAATGTGTGTAAAACCCCCCCTTCTCCGTACGATGTAGGGACCTGGCAGCAAAAGGTTTAATGCGATGCACCATTTTCATAGCAAGTCTGCAACTGAAAATATCATCAGTACATAAAAGCTTTCATTTTTCGAGAGTCTAAAGCCATAGTCAGCATCAAATTAGATTTTTCCAGTTGCTCAGTCAATGCCGACATGCTGCTGGAGCTTTCCAGGTGTGGAAATACAATTCAAATGAAAGAAACTGGAAATTCACTTATTGTATGAGACACATCAGCACTTTTTAACTGTTAAAGCTGAACTCTAGGCCAACAGCTATAGACACAGATGAAATGCATATAAATGATCTGTTTTATCTGCCAAAGGATTGGTATTTCTGTCTATCCAGTCCCGGGAATTACACAGATACCTGATATTTCTCTACTATAGTTAAGCAATACAGCTAGGTCATGTCCCTCCCCCAGCCTATGATTGGACAGTGAAGGAGAAGCAGCACACAGATGAGCTCACCTCCTTGTCACTCTGCTCATGTTATTGCATGAGCATTGCGGCACACCTGATTGGCTCCTTGTTCTGTCTCTTCCACGTCTAGGTTCTGCTGTCCTGGGGCTGCAGGATGCTGATACCAAGTGAGCGAGTGGGCCATGCTTAGAGTTATGCTTTAGAGACTCCATTTCCTTTTGGTTATACATATAGATTTCTCCCTTATCCCCCGTACACACGGTCGGACTTTGTTCGGACATTCCGACAACAAAATCCTAGGATTTTTTCCGACGGATGTTGGCTCAAACTTGTCTTGCATACACACGGTCACACAAAGTTGTCGGAAAATCCGATCGTTTTAAACGCGGTGACGTAAAACACGTACGTCGGGACTATAAACGGGGCAGTGGCCAATAGCTTTCATCTCTTTATTTATTCTGAGCATGCGTGGCACTTTGTCCGTCGGATTTGTGTACACACGATCGGAAATTCCGACAACGGATTTTGTTGTCAGAAAATTTTATCTCCTGCTCTCCAACTTTGTGTGTCAGAAAATCCGATGGAAAATGTCCGATGGAGCCCACACACGGTTGGAATTTCCGACAACACGCTCCGATCGGACATTTTCCATCGAAAAATGCGACCGTGTGTACGGGGCATTACAGTTTTCTTTGCTTCAACTATGCTCTCATGGGAGAAATTGAAATAACGTTCAAACAGCCAGGAATGACCTTGGCAGACAATTGACACATGATCTAACTGTAGCGCTTACTCCTGAAGTAGCCGCTGGAAATTTACCCAGGATCTTTCCCAGTGGATTGCCCCGTTGCCAGGCACACACTCAAAGTCACTCTTCTCTTTAAAAATCAGTCCAGAGGTGTTCTTTTTGTTGCTTTTTTATTTTTGGAGTAACGGGATAGGGTTGAGGGAATTGAGTGGGATACACCAAAAACAGAAACTATGTACAGATTGAGGACAAAAGAAAAACTCCTTTCTGAAAAGCTGAAGCAGAAGTCCTTTCCTAGAGCAAACTGTGGACTTTTTAGTGGAAACAGTTAAATGTAGACTTCCTTCTTTGTAGCAACAAGAGCATAGTCCCTTCACCTAGAATCATAAGTCAATGTCCACTTTAGACAAACACACAGCTGACTCTCTAGCACAAAAGGAGTAGCAGCAGCCAAAAAGTCTTTAAGATCTCTCAGCAGTCTGTACTCACAAAATGTCCAGGGACAGCTGGTTGCCTCCTTCCAACTTCCAAGTGACACTTCACTCCAGTGATACCAGATTAGATTTTAAGCAGCCAGCCCCTTCAAGTCAGTTCTCTGTAGCTTCAGCATCCAGGCCCTCAGGTTGCCCACCTGAGGCCTCAGGATCAGCAAGCACATGTCGGTGTTGCACACCTCCCAACTTTTTGAGATAAGAATGAGGAACACCTATTAGCAAAAGTATGTAGGCATAGGACACACCCCCTGTCACAAAAAAAAATATTAGTTAAACCCACAGGTGCTTTTATTTTCATTATTATTCTTTATATTGGCTTTTGAAATTTATAAATGCAGCAATTTAGAAATCATATGAAAGGTTTAGCACTGGAAAACACTTTTTGAAAGATAAAAAGTGTATTTTATATACATCCATAGGCGTGCGCAAGGGGTGTGCCAGGTGTGCCTGGGCACACCCTAATCCTGGAGTTGGCAACCCATCAATCATGGGCAGGTGACAGGTAGGCCGCGATCCTTATTTGCCCACCCCCAGAACCTGGACAGGTTAGGCGGCGGGGGTGGAAATTAGTGCAACCGATCTGTATTTTCTTCTGCAGCAGCTGAAAGTAGGCTTCTCCTCCTCTTCTTCTCACCGACATTCAGCTGCCACCGGAGGAAAATACAGGGGATTAGTACCAATGTATGCCACCCCTCTTGTCCCAGTTCCTCTTCTTTCTGCTGCCCAGGTCCTCCAGGTCCCCCTGGTCCACCCCACCCCCCCCCCCTCCCCATTGTTTTAAGGATGACAAACGGGGGAAGAGGCCGATTAATATGTCACAAACACATATGTGTTGGAGCTTTGAGGTGCACACCCTAATGCAATAGGCTCTGCACACCTATGTATACATCTATAGAGATCAGACCACAATGAGGGACAAATGAGGAGAAAAGAGGGACAGAGGGACTTTGTTCCGAATCAGGGACAGTCCCTCGAAATCAGGGACAGTTGGGCGATATGGTGTTGTCCTGCACTGATCCTCTGCAGAAAAAGGCCCAGAAGCTCAGTGTCTCAGAGTATTTATGCAGACTCCCAGCAGCCTTCAGGGCCCTGCTCCCTTGGCCAGGGCTGCGAGAATATTCATACTGCCATCTGCATAGCTCCATACTCTACTGTATGTTCCGGAGAATTATACAGCTCTCTCGAAGGGTAGAGGGAGCAGTCAGAAAAGTAGCAGCTGAAAACACTGAAAAGACCTAAATATTCAAAGGCAGCTGCACTAGTTACAATGAGCACAACTAAATTTACCTTATACAATAATTACAGCCATCAGACCTCTGGGGTATATGTTATAATAATTACAGCCACACTGTTCACAGTGAGGCAAGCTAAATTTACCTAACAAAACCACACACAGCTCCACTGAACATAGCATCTATCTAGAAGGGCGCATCATAACCTCTTAGCTCTGCCAGAGTCTTTATCTATTGTAGAATAAACTGAATAAGTTTACCTGCAGTGATCGCCCCCCTCGCCCTCTATATAGGAATGCCTTACCCAGTTATGTAACAATTCACCCTCCCCTGCCAATCCTTGCAGCTTTGTGTATCCGATGGTAAGGTGAAACCCAAAGATCCTGAAGAAGGGGTAAGAATTTCCACGCCGAGCGGCTGCACTCCTGCATACTGAACACAGGAGGTTGGCTACTCGGCATGGGCGCCTTTCAGTGAATGCTATTCATTTCCCTAATTAATGCAAAGTGTTCTCTGATTGGACAAGGTGGAGACGGGGCAGTGATGTCACACTCTCCATCTCAGCCAATCAGAGATTGCTTTGCTGCCCATACTGAGCAGCCAACCTTCTGTGTTCAAAATGCATCAGGCCTGCTACTCAGCACAAGACCCGGAAACAAGTGGAGACAACTGGAGTAGCAATGTCTACTTCAGTGATTTACAGCTTCCAGATGCATCAGCCAGGTATGGTACATAAATACATTGATCCAAGCTGGACCAATATGACTATGTATAAAATATACCATATGGAATTATTCTTTAACCTCTTCATGACCACGCTATAGTTGAATGACGACTACAGCGTGGTCGCACATTTCCAGGAGGGTGTCTATTAATGTCCTCCGGTGATCGCGCTTCTCGCACGCCCCCTGTGGCACACATTGACAGGGATCTGTGCCTTTGGACACAACAGATCCCAGATCAGGGTAAAGAGCCGATCACAGCGGCTCTTTACCATGTGACCAGCTGTGTCCAATCATTGCTGATCACAGTGTAAACAGGATTTGCCAGTTATCGGCAGTCCTCTCCTCACACTGCCGATAAACTGCTTGAGGAGAGGAGAGACAGTAAGCGTCAATCTACACAGGGGACATCTACCCTGATTATCAGTACAGCTCCAACAGTGCCCATCAGTCCTGCCAATCAGTGCCCATCAGTCCTGCCAATCAGTGCCCATCAGTACTGCCTGTCAGTGTCCTTCAGTGATGCCTATCAGTGCCCATCATTGCCGCCTATCAGTGCAGTCTCGCAGTGCCTCCTCATCAGTGTCCATCAGTGCTGCCTCATCAGCTCACATCAGTGAAGGAGAAAAACTATTTATTAACAAAATGTTATAACAGAAACTAAGAAAAACTTTTTTTTTTTTCAAAGTTTTCAGTCTTTTATCGTTTGTTTAGCAAAAAGAAAAAAAACCCAGTGACAAATAAATACCACCAAAAGAAAGCTCTGCCTGTGCATGATCATGCAATTGTCCTTCAAAGTGCGACAGCGCTGAAAATTGGCCTGGGCAGGAAGGGGGTGAAAGTGCCCAGTAGGCAAGTGGTTGATGGACGTGTAGCAAGGGTGCTCATATCAATAGCACAATCAGGCAAAGCCTACATGAGAGTGGCAACTGAATTCGGGAGAGGTGCAGTTCCACCCCGTCACAGAAAGTTGCATTGGGTGGACATGACTGGCAGAATCAACAGGTATTTGTGGGACTATACAGAGTGACTATGAAAAAACTGTATAAAAATGGTGCTAATTGTCACAAAAAGGCTGTACTGACCCACATCCCTAAATTAGATAGTTTAAAGACAGTTTTCCTCTAGGTGGGACTTTGAATGGGGCAGTGAACAGCTACAGGGTCACACAGGTTTACAAAAATATATAAAGCTTTTAATTGTTTAAAGTTAAAAGAATGGTCACATATGTATATAGTACATGAAAATAAGCTGGATGCTAATACAGAATTTATACAATTGATATAACAGTTGACAACCACAGTTATTCTGTTGAGATATAATGAGGACAACAGAAATACCCGACGCGTTTCACGTCTGCGATATACTTTCTCTTCTTCAAGGGTGTGCGGTTACAACAGGACGTATATATGTCTACAATTGATAGAAAGAGCATGTATGAATAAGAATACGTATAGTGCAACATCATAATGGACATGCATAGTATCACAGCATTTCTTGTTATATATCACAATTGTAAATGCACTAACCATGCAAACTGTCTAAATATTCAAGGTATCTTGCATCCGATTAAAAAGAAGATACTAGAAGCATGCTGCGGTTATGAACCCAACCAGTTCCAGTTCATCGAGAAAGGGACACTGTCCAAGGCGCATCTGAGCCAAAAAGTATAGTCCCTCGCAGAGGGCGCCCTAGCATAGCCCACTGGAGGTCCCCCTCGTGTGTCTTAGAGAGACAATAGTTGCTGTGAAGGAAAGGAAAAGAGAGTTGTTGGTCTAATGTATAAGCCAAGCTCAATAGGTGCAGACAGGAAGCCATAGATCCATCTTAAAGTACCCAGAGGGGGGAAAGTATTAAAATCCAGGTTTCCACTTCAAAACTGAATACCAGCAATTCAGCAACTTTGTAAAATGTGCATACTCTAAATTAAGTCCAACGAGGTGCATGCCACCTCATGCCACCTCCTGAACTGATCTAGTTTTTTTTAAATCTAGAGAAGCACACACAGCAGCTATGCCCCTCACTCACCTCTGGTGCCTATGCACAGAAGCCTTTGTGTTTTGTAAATGAGCTCACATAATACAAAGGCTTCTGTGACTGGGCAGGAGGAAGGGAAGGGTGGACATTGCAGCTTTATTGACTGTACACTTGAAGGAGCTGAGACAAGAGCGTCCAGTGTAGAAGCTCTTCTGGGAGCTATCTTCCTGAAGCACAATAAACTTGTTAGATGTAAATTAAAGAGGAGTTCCCATTTAAAAAAAAATTAAAAGTCAGCAGCTACAAATACTGCAGCTGCTGACTTTTAATAATTGGACACTTACCTGTCCCAGTGTCCAGCCGGCATTGCAACTGAGGGCATCCGGCTGTGGCTTCACAGCAGGGAAACCACTGCGCAAGCAGCGCCGCGCGCCGTGATTGACCGCTCAGTCATCTGGGACCTGTAATGTGTCCCAGATGATTGACAAGAGGGAGGGGGCAGAGCTGAGCCCTTCCTGTGCCGAGGGGAAGTGATGTCACCAGCCCAGGCACTGAAGGAGGCAGACTACGAGGGACCCCCTAGCAACAGCCATTTAGAGGTGAGTTAAAAAAAAATCCAAATTTTTTTTTTTTTTTTTTTTTTTTCTTTAGGCACATACATGCATTTTTTTTTTGGGGTGGAACACCACTTTAAAGTAATAAGTCCAGGAGGTGGCAGGCACCTTGTTGAACTTTACTCGTAGCATGCCTGCACACTTTACAAAGTTACAAAATTTCTGGAGTTCAGCTTTAAGACTGAAAGGTGCTCTTTTTGTTCTGTTCTTGAAATACTTATGTTAGGTTTTTCCGTCTTTGTCCTATATTTAACTTTAATCCAGGTCTTTTATCTGAATAAAGGGTCCCTCCACTGTAACACCGAATGTTAGTAAATTGCAAATGGAGACATCAAAAGTACTAAAAAGGTTTTCACTTCAAAGGCAATTTGTTTCCATTTTTGTTCATAGGATCCATTTAGGAATTCCATTATATTCTCATATTATATAGTCAACAAGCCCATGTGCATATCAAGCTATTCTTAAAGCCGTCACAGCGTATCTTTTATCTGCAATTACTGCACAATTGGCGCACAAATTTTTACATTCACCGAATGAACCTGTTTAGGATTTTAACCACTCTGAACTTCAAAGGAATCATTTTAAGTCTTTCTGAAAATTATATTTGATTTGATAAATGGTTCTTTTATTAGCAGTTGCGACTTGTATGGGTGAGATGTTACAGAAACGAATAATGATCGGACAGAACAATGGCTGATTAACTACCAACACGGTAACACTTGTACACCTGCCAAGAATGTTTCTGATCTTTTGTCTGACAATTTTCCTGTATTTTTGTTTCTTGATGAGGATTTGTCATGAAAACGTACTCTTCATATTAATTGTATGGGCACATATAAGAATCACCTAATCGCATCAGGGCTGATGTATGAAAACGTCATATATATGAGAAGTAAAATCTTTTTGTTTTGCATAGATCCTGAAAGGGTTAAAACCCCTCTCGATTTTTTTTTTTTTCCATCTGTGTACCATTGGGGAAATGTCCCTTAACTTCCTGTAACAGAGATGCAGCAGGTAGTTGGAGGAAATCTCCAAACGTGAAGTGAATTTCCTTTTTATGCCCCGTACACACGGTCGGACATTGATCGGACATTCCGACAACAAAATCCATGGATTTTTTCCGACGGATGTTGGCTCAAACTTGTCTTGCATACACACGGTCACACAAAGTTGTCGGAAAATCCGATCGTTCTGAACTCGGTGAAGTAAAACACGTACGACGGGACTATAAACGGGGCAGTAGCCAATAGCTTTCATCTTTTAATTTATTCTGAGCATGCGTGGCACTTTGTGCGTCGGATTTGTGTACACACGATCGGAATTTAACTGATCAGATTTTGTTGTCGGAAAATTTTATAGCCTGCTCTCAAACTTTGTGTGTCGGAAATTCCGGCGGAAAAAGTCCGATGGAGCCCACACACGATCGGAATTTCCGACAACACAATCCGATCGCACTTTTTCAGTCGGAAAATCCGACCGTGTGTACGGGGCATTAGACAGCTGTCCCTGTAAAAGGTTTCACCATTGGAAGATTTCCCCTTTTCTCCTGTTTTTTGGTAACAACTTTACCATTTTGAAATTCCACTAACTTTCTTTTTCAGTGACAATAGTCATTAGTACAAATAGAGGGATGACACAGGAAGGAGGTGACCAGCTGAGGGTAGATGATGCAGGGTCTACTCCTTCCTGTGTCAAGACCTAAAGTCTGACCAGGAAGTAAGGCAGAAGTAATGGAGCAGTGTGTTTACACAGCCATGATGAGAGTTAGGTAAGCAGGTGTAGAGTTAATGGAAAGCTGTTTTATATTTGCAAAATAAGTACATTAATGCTATATTGGTACATAAGGGAGCTGGAATTTAGAAGAAAAAAAAAGGTGACCAAAGGTAAGCCTTTAAATATTAATAGTTAGAAAAATAGAAAAAAAATAAAAAAATAAATCAGCAGGAAAATAATAGTTCAAGGGAGAAGGGGAAGAAGGAGATAATTAGGACAGATGTTATGTACATTTTTTTTTTTTACTTGTTAGGTTGCTTTAACTGACATCATCTGCAGATCAGACTTCTTCTCTTTGATCTTCAGATAAATGAACACCTGTAGATGCAAAGGTAACACTGTTTCTTTGTATCTCTGTATCTCGGATTTTACAGGTTCTATATTTAGGGCTCATTCACATGGGTGACCATAGTTATATGTTTATTTTTTTTTTTTACTATTGTTCAAGAAATAAATCGGCTCCCGTTCAACCCCGTCTGCCTGCGCCATCCTCCCCCCCCCTCATTCCAATGCGGCTCCACACTCGCCCTCAGCTTATTTCCACTCACCTAATGTCAGCAGGCGAGTGGAAATTTTGAGGGCTGACGCCCAGTGTCCACAACTGGTCAAAAAAAATCTCATATAAAACAGCAATTTTTATACTTCTAGACATAAAACAAAAAATATTTAATTGCATTCACCAAAACTCATTGTATTTTTCCTTTAAGAATCCCAACAGTCATTTTTGGTTTGAGTTGGCCTTTATATAAAATGCTATAATCAGCAGTGTTCTATGAGCACCGAGATTCATCATGGAATTTAGTTTCTGTGACCCCACGGACATCATTTCAGGATCAGATGAAAACTTTTGTAGGCAGCTAGTGTCAGCCCTATACATCTTTTCTCAGACGCCTCTGCAGCAGCATATGGCCAGACATATGGTCACCGCGTAGTAATCATGAATCATAGGTTATTTAATGGACTTTTTTACAGGCCAATGATTATTGAAAAAAGGCACGCTAAATGCAGAACGGCAAAAATATTCCCTCTCCTGCTCTGTTAGGACATTGTAAAGTCTTGTCTTAAAGTCTTTTATCTATACACGAGACCGCGTGCAAATTCATTGAAATAATCGGCTCCTGTAAAAATTTGCCGACAGACTCAAGGACTGCTGAAAACGAAAGGATATATAAACTCTGTCATTTCATATATATGTTCAGAAAATAATCTCATACATTTTTTTATAGAGTGAAAGTAGATTAATTGCTCTTTATATTAGCTTTCTGTAAACCCCTGAACAACAGGACAAGGGAGGCAGCACTGTCAATTTGTAAGGGGGCTTGTGGTTGGCTGAGTGTTGGCACTAGACATGTGCAATTCGTTTAGTTCCGAATTCATTCTTTAACCACTTGCTGCCTGCCCACCATCAAATGACGGCGAAGCGGTGTGGCTCTCGTTCTGGCTAGACATCATATGACGCCCAGAACGGTCGATCTCACGTGCCCCCGGTGGCACGCAGCGCGGCAATTGCTAGGACATGGCGCAACCCCGATCTCTGTAAAGAGCCGCGGCTCTTTAACCATGTAATCAGCTGTGTCCAATCACAGCTGGTCACATGTAAACACGGAGATGCCGGTAATCTGACAGAGTGTGAGGAGAGGAGAGCCGATCAGTGGCATCTCCTCACAGAGGACATCTAGGCATGTAATCAGTGCCCTGATTACAATAAAGCGCCCGCAGTGCCAGAAGCGAGTGCCCACCAGTGCCAGCAGTGTGCCCACCAGTGCCAGCAGTTTGCCCACCAGTGCCAGCAGTGAGTGCCCACCAGTGCCAGCAAACAGTGCCCACAAGTGCCAGCAATCAGTACCCATTAGTGATGCCAGTCAGTGCTGGCTATCACTGCTGCCCACCACTGCTGCCCATCAATACCTATGACTGCTGCTCATCAATGTCACCCATCAATGCCCATGAGTGCCACCCATCAGTGCCCATCAGTGCGGCCTACCCGTGTCGCCTATCTGTGGCCATTAGTGCCACCCACCAGTGCTTACCGATGGCACCCATTAGTGCCCACCAGTGCCGCCTATCAGTGCTCATCAGTGCCACCTATCAGTGTCCATGAGTGCGGCATATTTGTGCCTCCTCATCAATTCCACCTAATCAGTGCCCATAAGTGCCACATCATCAGTGCAGCCTATCAGCGCCACCTCATCAGCGAAGGAGAAAAATTACTTATTTACAAAATTTACTGACAGAAACTAAGAAAAACTTTTATTTTTTTCAAAATTTTCAGTCTTTTTTTTTTTTTTTTTAGGAAAAAATAACAAAACCCAGACGTGAATAAATACCACCAAAAGAAAGCTCTATTTGTGTGAAGAAAATGAAAACAATTTCACATGGTTACAGTGTAGCATGACCACGCAATTGTCATTCAACGTGTGACAGCGCTGAAAGCTGAAAAATGGCCTGGGCAGGAAGGGCCCTGTATTGAAGTAGATAATGAATTAACGAAAACATGTTTAACAAATTTTTGCCGAATATTCGCAAATTCAAAAATTTGTAAATTCGAAATTCAAGAATCCGAAAACCCGAAAATTCGAAAATCTGAAATAACTAACTATTAAATTATAGGTATTGGAATTTCCTTTCAAATTTGGCTGTTAGTGAACGTAACAAATACAAATTTATCCAAAGTTACAAATTATCAGAAATAACAAATGCCGCATTTAAACAAATGGAATTTAACAAATTAATAATAATAAATAACAATAATAATAATAATAAAAACATTTAATATTATTATTTCTTATTAATTTGTTACGTTCCATTTGTTTAGATGTGGCACTCGTTATCTCGAATAATTCGTAACTTCTGATAAAATTTGTATTTGTTGTGTTCACTAACAGCCAAATTTGAATGGAAATTCCAATACCTATAATGTAATAAAATTTTCAGGTTTTCGTTTTTTTCGTATTTTCGTATTTACTTTCTTACTTTCGGATTTTCTAGTTTTCTAATTTTTTGGATTTACAAATTTACGAATTTACGAATTGCGATCATAACAAATGACCTGAAAAATGAAAAAAAAAAAAAAACACAATGAAACGAAAACGAACAGGCAGTGCACATGTCTAGTTGGCACCAAGGAGTGCAAGTACCTGCACGACCCCTTTTTAGGTAGAATGACAACCCACCTGCTTGTAGCCCTCTACCTCCGCCATCTTGTGCCCAACTTCTTGACAGAGGCCTTCCCTGGTATTCCCAGCCGTAAGCCTTTATATTCCATAGAAATGTCCACACAAAAGAAGTATAATTACTGCACTTTACTGGTGTCGCTTCAGAATATGGCAATTACAGTTACATCACATTGACATATTACCCGGGGGTAACTTGACAGTACTTTGTCAATCACATATAGTGGACGATCCGCAGCAGTCACATGTGAAAGCAGTATACAACACTTCACCCTTCAGCCAACTTCCCTTTTACAGCCTTTCTCCTTCCTAGAGTCATTAATCACTCAGAGGGCTCTTGCCAGCTTTAGGCAATCTGTGTCCAGCTCACAATTCCCTGCTTGTTCTTCCAGAGACAGGATCACTGCAGCTGCACCTCTAGCTTCAGTACTCTTCTCCTAAGTCCTCCAGGGGGATAGATTTACTTCAGAGAACACTTGGCCTGACTTTAAAGGTCTTTTACAAACCGCTGTAGCCTTCACCACCATAAGTGACAGGAAGACTACAGCTGGCTCTTCTGGGTGCAGAACTATCCCACCCTGTCCTCCAGCCCTGTCCAGGACCCCTGCACTAAGTGACTTCATCTGCACAATGTGGAGTATCTGACTCCCATACCCCGACTGCCCTAAGGCACCTTCCAACCTGATTTATATATGGTCACTGACAAACCAAAAAAATCACTACAGGAGGGTTCTAACTAAGAAGGACCAATCACCTGGTTACTATTCTCTGTCACCACACACAATTCCAGGACAGAGCCACCTAGTGGCAGACTAGCTAACTGCACCTGCTTACTAATTGATGGGACTCCACTCCATTACTCATTTTAGTTTGTGGAGCTTGCTGGCAGAAGGGGAGAGCAGAGTGATATCCTCACCTGTGTGATGATGCTGCTTGCATTACCCGATTAGCTGGTTGGGGGCATGTTGGTAAGCAAGACGTTTTGCATAACTGCAGGGGAGAAAAGTGAGCTCACTATGCCATGCTGTGTGTCACAGGTGCTTGTATAATAGAACTGGCTCTGCAAAGTTACACCTTTTTTGGCAGTAAAGTAGAGCTTGAAGCGGACCTTCACCCTCCTGCGGCACTCTCCTCCTCTCCATCCTGCCCCTCTGCAGTGCCGATATTGGGAGTTTTTTGTTTGTTTGTTTACTTACATGTTTTTATTTCCATCAAAGGCTCGGCCTAACCCCCGGTTTTCCGAATTTGCCTAAGTGAATGATACGGTCCCCCCGGTGCCGCCTAGTGGCTGCAGAGAGGAGGGTCCCAGAAGCTCAATGCTGGGTAGGAGAGTATGCTTACTATGCTGAAGAATGTAAAAGGTATACAGGGGAAAAATGATGGAGGAGGGGAGGCTGCAGTTCCTTAAGGACTGGAAGGATTTTCCCCTCTTCCTGACCAGGCCATTTTTTGTGATACACCACTGTGTCGCTTTAACTGACAATTGCACAGTCGTGCGACGCTGTACCCAAGCAAAATTGATGTCCCTTTTTCCCACAAATAGAGCTTTCTTTTGGTGGTATTTGATCACCTCTGCGGTTTTTATTTTTTTGCTCTATAAACAAAAAAAGAGCGACAGTTTTGAAAAAAAAAAACGAAAAAAAATTCTTACTTTCTCTGCTATAAAACACATCCAATAAGAAAATGTAAAAGATCAAATTTCTTCATCAATTTAGGCCAATATGTATTCTGCTAAATATTCTTGGTAAAAAAAACTCCCAATAAGCGTATATTGATTGGTTTGTGCAAAAGTTATAGCGTCTACAAACTATGGGATATTTTAATGGAATTTTTATTTATTTTTATTTTTTTACTGGTAATGGTGGCGATTAGCAACCTATAGCGGGACTGCGACATTGCAGCGGAAAAATTGATTTACTAAAGGCAAAAAAACTGTGCGCTTTGCAAATTTGCCCTCTGCGAATGCAGTTGCTCTAAAACAAATGTCTTCATCAATTTAAGCCAATGTGTATTCTTCTACATATTATTGGTAAAAAAAAATTGCAGTAAGCGTATATTGATTGGTTTGCGCAAAAGTTATAGCGTCTACAAAATAGGGGATAGATTTATGGCATTTTTATTATATATTTATTTTTTACTAGTAATGTTGGCGATCTGTGATTTTTAGTGGGACTGCGACATTGCGGGGGACACTTCTGACACTTTTTGTGACCAGTGACATTTATACAGCCACCAGAGCTAAAAATAGCCACCGATTACCGTATAAATGTGACAGGCAGGGAAGTGGTTAACACTAGGGGGCGATCAAGGGGTTAAGTGCTCCCTAGGGAGGTGTTTCTAACTGTGGGGGCAGTGTACTGACAGGGAATAGAGATAGATCGCTGTTCTTGACCACTAGTAGGGATGGGCCGAACACCCCCCCCCAGTTCGGTTCGCATCCAGAACATGCGAACAGGCAAAAAATTTGATTTGTTCGAACACGCGAACACCGTTAAAGTCTATGGGACATGAACATGAAAAATCAAAAGTGCTCCCCAAACACTTTTTATCAATGCAAAAAAACTTTTAAAAACGGCCGTTTTTTTCGGGAGCAGTGATTTTAATAATACTTAAAGTGAAACAATAAAAATGAAATATTCCACTTGCCATCCTTAGGCCGTCATATGACGGCCTCAACTTTGTGGTGGTATAACTACAGGCATCATTCAGATATCGGCATTTTCACCCGGCGATTCCATACACCATAAGAACAATCATAGCAGCTGTTCCACCACTTGATCGTTCTTACGGGCGGCAAAGGGGGACACCCCTCCCTCCCGCCGCCCTCCGGTGCTTTTACCGACTCACTGCAGCGATCGGTGAGTTGGAGAGCGGATCCGCCAGCCCCGGGTGTTGACCATGGAGATTTCCGGTGGACCAGATGGTCGCCGGAGTCTCTATGATCGTTCGGAGGCCGGGCACGATGTTATGATGTCACGCCCAGCCTCTGCATAAAAAAAATGGCGCCGCCTCGGCTAGGAAGCCAGCATCGTTTTTTTTTTTTTTTTTTTTTTTTTTTAGGCTTCCCAGCCTAGAGGTGAGATGTGGGGTCTTATTGACCCCATATCTCACTATAAAGAGGACCTGTCATGCAATATTTCTATTACAAGGGATGTTTACATTCCTTGTAATAGGAATAAAAGTGATCAAAATTTTTTATTTTTTTTAAAAAGTGTCAAAATAAACATTTTTAAGTAAAATTAACAATTAAAAAAAAATGTTTTAAAGCGCCCCTGTCCCTGTGTGCTCGCATGCAGAAGTGAACGCATAAGTAAGTCCCGCCAACATATGAAAACGGTATTCAAACCACACATGTGAGGTGTCACCGCGAATGTTAGAGCGAGAGCAATAATTCTAGCCCTAGACCTCCTCTGTAACTCAAAACATGTAACAAGTAAAAATTTTTAAAGCGTCGCCTATGGGGATATTTAAGTACCGAAGTTTGGCGCGTGCAATTTTGAAGCGTGACATGTTAGGTATCTATTTACTCAGCGTAACTTAATCTTTCACATTATGCAAAAAAAATTAGGCTAACTTTACTGTTTTGTTTTTTTTTAAAGCATGAAACTGTTTTTAAACGCGTTTGAAAAATTGCTGCGCAAATACCGTGCGAGATAAAAAGTTGCAATGACCACCATTGTATTCTCTAGGGTCTCTACTAAAAAAACATATATAATGTTTGGGGGTTCTATGTAATTTTATAGCGAAGAAATTATGATTTTTACATGTAGGAGCAAAGTGTCAGAATTGGTCTGGATGCGAAGTGGTTACGTTTCGTACCTGGGGGGTGTCTATAGTATGCCCGTAAATTAGCGCATGTTTCCCGTGTTTATAACAGTCCGAGAGCAAAATTACATTTATAAAGGAAAAAAAGTAATTTAAAAGTGCTAGCGCTAGTGCCGGCTATTAATGAATTGTCGGTCCCGACAATACACATAAAAGTCATTCAAAGTCATTCAAAAAAAAAAATGTGTGGGGGTCCCCCAAAATTCCATTACCAGGCCCTTTAGGTCTGGTATGGCTATTAAGGGGAACTCCGCGCCAAAATGTAAAAAAAAAATGGCGTGGAGTTCCCCCCAAAAATCCATACCAGACCTGGGTCTGGTATGGATTTTAAGGGGAACTCCGCGCCAATTTTTTTTTAAAAATGGCGTGGGGTTCCTCCAAAAATCCACACCAGACCTTTAACCAAGCACGCAACCTGGCAGGCCGCAGAAAAAGAGGGGAGGACGAGACAGCGCCCCCCCCCCCTCCTGAACCATACCAGGCCACATGCCCCCAACATGGGGAGGATGTCCCCATGTTGATAGGGATAAGGGCCTCATCCCCACAACCCTTGCCCGGTGGTTGTGGGGGTCTACGGGCGGGGGGCTTATCGGAATCTGAAATCCCCATTTAACAAAGGGGACACTCAGATCCCGCCCCCCCATGTGAATTGGTAAGTTGTACATTGTACCCCTACCATTTCACAAAAAGAAAGTGTCAAAATGTAAAAAAACCACAGGAGACGGCTTGGGACAAGTCCTTTATTAAAAATAAAAAATAAAAAATAAAAAAGAGATTCTAGCAATGTAATCCAATAAATCCATGCTCCTACTCCAGCGATGTAAACCAATTCTCGATCTCCAGCGATGGAGGATCTCCAGCGATGGAGGATCTCCAGCGACTCCAGCGAGGAACACTCACAGGATCCTGCCTCCATCGGAAGGCACCCAGTCAATGACGCGGCACCAGCTTGACAGCTCTTATGTAGCTGAGGGTGGGGCCACCCATCACATGACCCCGTCCCCCTCTGACAAGGGGAAATGCCAGGGTTTCCCAGTGACGTGTACCTAGGACCCTGCCCCCCTCTGATGCAATGGGAATCCTGCATTGCATCAGAGGGGGGCGGGGTCACCCGTACACATCCTGGGTTGAGCTTGGTGAGTTTTTCTCTCCCAGGCTGGCTGTACAAAACTGGCAGGGCTCTGTCATTCTCAAGGACTAGGGATCAGAAATATATATACTGTATATTTTTTTTAACCACTTGCCGACCACCCCACATACATGTACTGTGGGTGGCCATTCTTCTTCGTGAAATCACGTACCTGTATTTTACTTTGTGCTTCCAGGTCTGTGGCACGCACTCGCACTGCCGGCGGCCCACTCCCGCTGTGATTGGACACAGCAGGAGCCAGTCAGCGGGTCTGGCGGTGGCACGGCGATCGTTCGGAACACAGGCAGAACAGCAATCTGCCTATGTAAACAAGGCAGATCGCCGTTATGTCACAAGGAAAGGCAGTGAACTAGACTCTGCACTTTGCAAAGTTGCTCCAGGGCTTAGTAAATGAGGTATAGCTTCACTTTACAAAGAATACCCAATCATATGCAAGAAAAATTAAAAAAGCAGCATTTTTGCTTGCACGTGATTGCATGAGTTGGCAGGGCTTCTGCTCATTTAGACCCCTTTCACACCGAGGGCATTTTGCAGGCGTTATAGCCTTAAAAATAGCGCCTGCAATCCGCCCTCAAACAGCTGCTCCATTGTTTCCAGTGTGAAAGTCCAAGGGCTTTTACACCGGAGCGGTGTGCTGGCAGGACGTCAGGAAAATTCCTGCCAGCAGCTTCTTGTGTTTACCGCTCCTCCACCGCTGCTCCCCATTGAAATCAATGGGGCAGCGCTGGGATACCGCCGGCAAAACGCCGCTATTGTGGTGCATTGCGGGCAGTTTGAACCCTTTCTCGGTCGCTAGCGGGGGGTAAAAGTGCCCCGCTAGCAGCCGAAATGCGCCGCAAATCCGACGGTCAAACGCCTCTAAAAATAGCGGCGTTTTACCGCCGACGCTATAGGCGGTTCGGTGTGAAAGGGGTCTTACTAAGCTCTAGAGCAACTGCATTTGCAGAGGGCAAATTTGCAAAGTGCACAGTCTTTTTGCCTTTAGCAAATCAAGTTATCCGCTGCAATGTCGCAGTCCTGCTATAAGTTGCTAATCGCCACCATTACCAGTAGAAAAAAAAAAAAAATTCCATAAAAATATCCCATAGTTTGCCGCTATAACTTTTGCGCAAACCAATCAATATACGCTTATTGGGATTTTTTTTTACCAAAAATGTGTAGCAGAATACATATTGGCCTAAACTGATGAAGAAATTTGATCCTTTACATTTTCTTATTGTACTGTATATGTTTTATAGCAGAGAAAGTAAGAATTTTTTTTTTTTTTTTTTTTAATTGACGTTCTTCTTTTGTTTATAGCACAAAAAATAAAAACCACAGAGGTGATCAAATACCACCAAAAGAAAGCTCTATTTGTGGGGAAAAAAAAGGACATACATTTTATTTGGGTACATTGTCGCATGACCGCACAATTGTCAGTTAGAGTAAAGCTGTAAATAAAGACAGAAAGTAATCAAATACCACTAATGCCGCGTACACACGGTCGGACTTTACGGCAGACTTTGCCAGGCGGACTTTACGACGTACTTTACGACGGACTTTCTGAATGAACGGACTTGCCTACACACAATCCACCAAAGTCCGTCGAATTTGTACGTGATGACGTACGACCGGACTAAAACAAGGAAGTTTATAGCCAGTAGCCAATAGCTGCCCTAGCGTGGCTTTTTGTCTGTCGAACTAGCATACAGACGAGTGGACTTTTCGACCGGACTCGATTTCGACTGATTGATTTAAAACATGTTTCAAATCTAAGTCCGTCCAACTTTTGAGAAAACAAAGTCCGCTGGAGCCCACACACGATCGAATTGTCTGACGAAATCCCGTCCACCGGGCAAAGTCTGCCGTAAAGTCCGCTTGAGTGTACGCGGCATTAGAGAAAGCTCTGTTTGTGGGGAAAAAAGGACAAATTTTACTTGGGTACAGCATCGCACGACCGCACAATTGTCGGTGAAAGTAACACAGTTTGCCGTATCGCAAAAAAATGGCCTGGTCATAAAGGGGGGTAAACTGTCCGGAGGTCAAGTGGTTAAAAGTCAGCAACTACAAAAAGTGTAGCTGGTAACTTTAATAAACGCACACTCACCTGTCCCAGGATGCAGCGATGTGGTCACCCGAACTGTCCCTCTCTCTCCCCTGTGCGCCGGCATTTCAACTGTGGGCATCCCGACTGTCACAGTTTGCGGTTTCGCAGCCGGGTGCACACTGCGCATGCACAAGTTGCGCTGCAGCTGCTGAATGGTCTGGCAGTCTAAAAGACTGCAGGGAGGGAGGGGGAAAGGAGAACTTACAATCGGATCACTTAGGCGATCCAAGCAAAAGTTGGAGCAGGTAACTGTCAAAACTAGGTACCCGCTCCCCTTCCAAAAAAAAAAAATACATGCCAAATGTAGCAGGGGAGAGGGGGATGGAGTGCTTAAAGTGGAACTTCCCCATTTTGGATGGAGCTCCGCTTTAAATATTTCTAGTGGTTCTAATGCCAAAACTTTTTTTTAACCTCAATGTCCATCCCTTTCCCTGTGTGAAGGGGAAAAGAGGGGAGAAGAGAATCAGCGATGTGCGCGGCCACTCTCCTCCTCTTCACACAGGGACTTGGGCAGCAGCAGGAGCCATTGGCTGTCAATTAGACATGTGCAATTCGTTTCGTTCGGAATTAGTTGTTTAACAAATTTTGGCAAATTCGGTAATTCGGAAATATCCGAATTAATGGAAACCCGTTTAACGAATTTTTACAAATATTCGAAAATTTGTAAATTCGTACCTTCGTGCATTTGTAAATTCATAAATTCGTACATTCGCACATTAGTAAATTCGTAGATTTGTAAATTCGGAAATCTGAAATAATAATTACCTAATAATAACTTAAGTATAACTAACTATTAAATTATAGGTATTGTAATTTGGCTGTTAGTGAACAGAACAAATACGAATTTATCCGAAGTTATGAATTATCCGAAATAACGAATGCCGCATCTAAACGAACGGAACGTAATGAATTAGTAATAATAAATAACAATAAAAACTATTTATTATTATTAATTATTAATTTGTTCCGTTCCATCTGTTTAGATGCGACATTCGTTATTTCGGATCATTCAAAACTTCGGATAAATTTGTATTCGTTACGTTCGCTAACAGCCAAATTTGAAAGGAAATTACAATACCTATAATTTAATAGTTAGTTACTATTTCAGATTTTCTAATTTTCGGATTTACTAATTTTGAGTTTCCAAATTTCCAAATTTTCTACGTTACGAATGTGCAAATTTACAAATATACAAATTTTCGAATTTACGAATGTACGAATTTATGGATTTACAAAATTTACAAATCTACGAATGTGCGAATGTACGAATTTACAAATGTTTTAATGTACGAATGTACAAATTTACGAATATACGAATTTACGAATGTGCGAATTTACAAATTCACGAATTGCGGTCATAATGAATGACCCGAAAAACAACAAAAAAAAACGAATGAATGAAACGAAAACTAACAAATTTTTTGGCAGTGCACATGTCTACTGTCAATCAAATGCAGTCAGCAGAAATTGGGCGCAAGGCTAAGCCCCGCTGTGTCTATCCATGGAGCAGGGCTCCATAGACACACAGCTTGGGAGCGAGCACACACTGTGTGCCCCCATAGCAAGCAGCTTGTTATGGGGGCACACGAAGAGGAGGAGCCAAGATCGCCAGTGGGGGCACTCCAAAAGAGGAGGATTGGGCCACTCTGTGCAAAACCATTGCACAGAGCAGGTAAGTACAACATATTACATTTATAACATAAAAAAAATATTGACCTTTAGTAACACGTTAAGCATAGATCCAATTTAAAAGCCAGTAGGTGGCGAGGGTTATAAATGTTTTCAAAGAACATTTTTCTCCTATGTGTTAAAGTAGAAAATAAAGTACATGAGTACAAATGCCTTCTTTCTGAAAGACATAGATTAAAAAGTATGTATGAGTGATTTTTCATTAGAATAATCCACTTACTGGAAGGGAGAGTAGCTCGCTTTATGACTGATCTACAGTACGTTGCATTAGAGACATGACAGAAACAAAGATTTGTTTTATATTCAGCAAAAAACCAACATTCAGCCAACTTATTTACATAAAACAGCAAGTTTGCATTAAATGAAAAGTCAAAACTTTTCTGCCATTATCCATCTTTACCTGCTGTAATGTTTTCTGGTGACTAAGGTATCTAAAGCACAACTTCCAGTGATCTTTTTTTTAAGAAATAGTGGTCCTGATTTATCAAGCTTCAGGCATGCTAAAGTGCATCAATATGATCAATCAATATGATCACATGCTATTTTATAATGCCTTAAGTGTTATTTAGCACACCTTAAACTGGAACTACATGGCAAATAAGCACCACAAACCAAAAACATGATTTCATTTGTTTTTAAAAGTCAAAGCAAACTCCCCCATCTATCCATGTCCCCATGCTTTATTTTTTTCAGAAATCACTTTAAAAAACACCCCCCCTAGCATTTCTTGCCATAGCCATCTTTAGTAAGGGCAGATGATTCATATAGCATTTACTTCTTTGAACGTTTAATACTCCTTCTAACAGTATTGGCTCACCTTTTTAGAGTTTGGTGAAAAAAAATATTTCAAGTTAACCGAGTAAAAACGAGCAAGCGGTATCTGCAAAAGTATCAATTAGAAAAGACACTCATTTATCTAAAACAATAACAATATAAAAAAAAAAAAAAAAAACAAGATCACCTTCTGACTGCAGAGGACACAAGGTCATGCCTTGTAACCAATTAAAGGAATTCTTGCCAGACATACACAGCCGTGTCACCCAGAACTGAGACGTGTCTTTTCTGTCTGCACACAGAGTTCGATATCAAGGACATTATGCACCTGTAGAAAATCAGAGCGCAAAAAATAACAAAAACAAAAAAAACAATAACAGCTAACAAAAAGTAAAGTGGTCAGCTAGCTCTTAGTTATTAACAACTGTTCACCATAGACATATTTATTTTTCAGAACATTTTAAATGGGTTCTCTAAACCTTACCACAAGAGTTTGAGTATATCATTCATTTACTGATTTGTTTAATGCTGAATAGGGATGGGCCGAACACCCCCCCGGTTCAGTTCATACCAGAACATGAGAACAGGCAAAAAGTTCTAGCGAACATGCGAACCCTATCAAAGTTTACGGGACACGATCATAAAAAATCAAAAGTGCTTGCTTTATTATTATTATACAGGATTTATATAGCGCCAACAGTTTACGCAGCGCTTTACAACATGAGGGCAGACAGTACACTTACAATACAAATCAATACAGGAGGGATCAGACGGCCCTGCTCGTTAGAGCTTCCAATCTAGAAGGGAGGTTCAAGTGGAAACAAAAGGTAATAACTGTGGGGGATGAGCTGATGGAGAAAATTAAAAAACAGTTGTTAGGTGTGGGTAGGGTAGGCTTCTCTTAAGAGAAGGGTTTTCAGGGATTGTCTAAAAGCTAATAAAGTAGGAGATAATCGGACAGATTGGGGTAGGGCATTCTATAGGATTGGAGAGGCTTTGGAAAAGTCCTGGAGACAAGCATGGGAGGAGGTGATGAGGGAGCTAGAGAGCAGGAGGTCTTAAGAGGAACAAAGAGAAGGAGTAGGTTGGTATTTAGAGACTAGGCTAGTGATGTAGCTGGGGGCTAAATTGTGGATGGCTTTATGCGTAGTTGTTAGTATTTTGAATGTAATTCTTTGGCCGACCGGAAGCCAGTGGAGGGATTGACAGAGAGGGGTAGCAGAGACAGAGCAATTGGTAAGGTGGATGAGTCTGGCAGCAGCATTCATGATGGATTGAAGAGGTGATAGACTATGTAGAGGTAAGCCAATGAGAAGGGAGTTGCAGTAGTCGAGGCGAGAGATGACCAGCGAGTAAATTAAGAGCTTTGTTGTGTCATTGGTTAGAAAGGGGCGTATTTTAGAGATGTTGCGGAGGCTGAGGCAGCAGAATTTGGACAGTGATTGAATGTTGTGCTTGAAGGAAAGTTCAGAGTCCAGGACTACACCTAGAACCTTGGCATGTGGGGAAGGGCTTATAGTTGTATATATTCAGAATGTCTAATGCTCTAATATTAACCTCCCAATATAACACGGTGTGATCTCCAAAAGGAGCCTATTATAAATAACATAACATCCTTCACCATAACAAAATCCTATAACTAAATATCAATGTGATAATAAATTATTGAACACAATAAAAAAGAGAAAAAGAAATATGAGATATATTAATGTGATGAACCACAGTGCACAGATATCTCAATAGGACAGCATACTGCTCTGAAGAAATATAACGTCTTTGGTGTTTGATGAATATAGACAGGTTTCAATGAGTAATCCCCAGTGATAGATGGCTTGCTCATATATTCAGCTGCTCATTAGCATGGGCTGGCTTCTGGCTTTCAAAGAACTTCCGCAGTATCAAACAACAACAAAAAAGACCATTGCACAGGTAGTGTAATATGTAATCCCTATAAACTAAGGGTAAAAACTTCACTCACACTTTTCAGCAGAATTGCATATGGTAAGGTCAGTTGCATACAGCTAACAGCTGGGATCTCCTCACACGCCAACAGTGTACACAGCACTGCTCGTCACTGGCTCCTCCCACGAGCAGTGCTGTGTGTGCACTGTTGGCGTGTGAGGCATACTGTGGAAGTTCTTTGAAAGCCAGAAGCCAGCCCCCCCCCCACCCTTCCGGTCTGGTATGGATTTTAAGGGGAACTCCGCGCCAAAATTTAAAAAAACAGACCCACAGCAACTTGTCCCCATGTTAATAGGGATAAGAGCCTCTTCCCGACAACCCTGGCCATTGGTTGTTGGGGTCTGCAGGTGGGGGCTTATCTGAATCTGGAAGCCCCCTTTAACAAGGGGACCCCCAGATCCCACCCCCCCATGTGAATGGGTATCGGGTACATTGTACCCCTACCCATTCACCAAAAAAAAGTAAAAACCACAATAGAAAGTTTTTGACAACTCCTTTATTAAAAAAGAAAAAAAAAAGTGTCCCACAATGTACATCCATCGTCAATCACGCTGCCCGACAGACCCAAAAAATAGAAAAAAGAAACAAAAATACTCCATCTCCATTGGAAGGCTCCCACCGGCTGCTGTCTTTTCCCTTTGACAGCTCTTGAGCAAGGGCGGGGCCACCCGCTGACATAACTGGATGACCCCATGATGATCACATAACATCAGAAGGGGACGGGGTCACTCGGAATCAAAATCAGGCTGACATAACTGGATGACCCCATGATGATCACATGACATCAGAAGGGGACGGGGTCACTCGGAATCGGAATCAGGTGATCAGGGTTCTGTGCCACCTGAACGGCGGTCTGGTTTGACATGTGCTACGAGGCTCCGGTTTGCTAGGCCAGAAGGAATAAGTATTGTAGTGTTCAGAGGTCAGTATTATGTAAAGTACAGAGCAGGAGAAAAGAATAAGTAATACAGAGTTCAGAAGTCATTAATATGTACTGCAGAAGGCAAATGTCAGGAATCAGTAACTCAGGTTTGTAGTATACAGTGACTTGAAAAAGTATTCATAACCCTTGACATTTTCCACATTTTGTCATGTTACAACCAAAAATGTTAAAAGTATTTTATTGGGATTTAATGTGAAAGTGGCACATAATTGTGAAGTGGAAGGAAAATGATAAATGGTTTTCAAAAATAATTTTTTACAAATAAATATGTGAAAAGTGTGGTGTACATTTGTATTCAGCCCCCCTGAGTCAATACTTTGTAGAACCCCCTTTCGCTGAAATTACAGTTGCAAGTCTTTTTGGGGATGTCTCTACCAGCTTTGTACATCTAGGGAGTAACATTTTTGCCCATTCTTCTTTGCAAAATAGCTCAAGCTCTGCCAGATTGGATGGAGAGCGTCTGTGAACAGCAATTTTCAAGTCTTGCCACAGATTCTGAATTGGATTTAGGTCTGGACTTTGACTGGGCCATTCTAACACATGAATATGCTTTGATTTAAACCATTCCATTGTAGCTGTGGCTGTATGTTTAGGGTCGTTGTCCTGCTGGAAGGTGAACCTCCGCCCCAGTCTCAAGTCTTTTGCAGACTCTACCAGGTTTTCTTCTAAGATTGTCCTGTATTTGGCATCATCCATCTTCCCATCAACTCTGACCAGCTTCCCTGTCCCTGCTGAAGAAAAGCATCCCCGCAACATGATGCTGCCACCACCATGTTTCACAGTGGGGATGGTGTGTTCAGGGTGATGTAGAGTGTTAGTTTTCCACCACACACAGCCTTTTGCTTTTAGGCCAAAATGTTCAATTTTGGTCTCATCTGACCAGAGCACCTTCTTCCACATGTTTGCTGTATCCCCACATGGCTTCTCTCAAACTGCAAACAGGACTTCTTATGGCTTTCTTTCAACAATCGCTTTCTTCTTGCCACTCTTCCATAAAGGCCAGATTTGTGGAGTGCACAACTAATAGTTCTCCTGTAGACAGATTCTCGCACATAAGCTGTACATCTCTGCAGCTCCTCCAGAGTTACCATGGGCCTCTTGGCTGCTTCTCTGATGCTTAATGCTCTCCTTGCCCGGTCTGTCAGTTTAGGTGGATGGACATGTCCTGGTAGGTTTGCCGTTGTTGCCCTAATCTTTCCATTTTCAATTGATGGATTGAACAGTGCTCTGTGAGATGTTCAAAGCTTGGGATATTTTTTTTTATAACCTAACCCTGCTTTAAACTTCTCCACAACTTTATCCCTGACCTGTTTGGTGTGTTCCTTGGCCTTCATGATGCTGTTTATTCACTAAGGGGGGGGGGGGCTTCACAGAACAGCTGTATTTATACTGAGATTAAATTACACACAGGAGGACTCTATTTACTAATTAGGTGACTTCTGAAGGCAATTGGTTCCACTAGATTTTAGTTAGGGGTATCAGAATAAAGGGGGCTGAATCCAAATGCACACCACACTTTTTCCTTCCACTTCACAATTATGTGCCACTTTGTGTTGGTCTATTCTATCACATAAAATTCCAAAAAGTACATTTACGTTTCTGGCTGTAACATGACAAAATGTGGAAAATTTCAAGGCATGTAGAGTGCAGGGATCAGTAGTATGTAAGACAGAGAACAGGGATCACAAGTAAGTAACAGAAAATATGGAGGTCAGTAGTGTGTAAGGCAGAGTGCAGGGTCAGTAGTATGGTACAGAGTACAGAAGTCAACATACACACACATGTGCATTACAGGCAACATAAAACTATCAATTCCTCTTACAACACTGCCAGCCCGGTACTGACCACCTGTCATTACAGTTGGGAACCTTGTGCAGCCTGCTTCCTCTGGCACTGACCCCCTTCTGTGCTTTTTCCCACTTACAGTCAGCAAATACTAAAGAAAGAATAAAGTTCTCTGTGAGGTTTTAAAGCAGCAATTGAGAGTCACAAAAAATATGTTGTGAAAGTGGGGATTCTTTCAAGAAATTTGGGATTTGTAAGGGAGGTGATACGTCTATTTCCAATAGGCATCAACAAAAAGGATAATTAAAATATTAATTTTTATTGAGTTGTAGTAAAAAGGAGTATACAAAACACATATTAGAATACATGTAAAAGACCAGTATGACCATCCGGTATTATATTCAAATTTCATTCATGCCTGTCTGCCAACATGTTTCGCAACCGTTTAATTGCTTCATCAGGGCATAAATCGGCATCATTGGTTCTTTTAAACTATGTAAACGACAGATAAATATGCAATTATGTAATGGTCATACACATTCAAATACACCAAAAGATATATGTAACATATAGTCCACCTCACTTAGCCAGTATTAGTATTACTGGCTAAGTGAGGTGGACTATATGTTACACTGACTACCTCATTGAACATATTAAGTAAACTACATATGATCCATTGGACTGGGTAGCTGAGTGGCTTACCTATTTCCCCATCTTGCCTTTTACATACTAGATTCCAGTTTGGCTGGTGTATGGTCCAGTCCCTCTATTGGCACTATCCGGTTGGGATCTGGCACCCTCGGATTTTCTGCGGCAGTTGGTACGGTGGACGATATTTGGCAATGGTAGCTTGTGCTATTTGGTTTTAAGACTTGTACCAGTAGGTGAGACTATTAGATCAAATATTTTGACTAAATGTCATATATCTTTTGGTGTATTTGAATGTGTATGACCATTACATAATTGCATATTTATCTGTCGTTTACATAGTTTAAAAGAACCAATGATGCCGATTTATGCCCTGATGAAGCAATTAAACGGTTGCGAAACATGTTGGCAGACAGGCATGAATGAAATTTGAATATAATACCGGATGGTCATACTGGTCTTTTACATGTATTCTAATATGTGTTTTGTATACTCCTTTTTACTACAACTCAATAAAAATTAATATTTTAATTATCCTTTTTGTTGATGCCTATTGGAAATAGACGTATCACCTCCCTTACAAATCCCAAATTTCTTGAAAGAATCCCCACTTTCACTACATTTTGAATTTATTTAGGGATTGGGAGACTCGTCTTAGTGCCTGTGTATGTCCACAGTTGCTCACTAGTTTTCTTACAAAAAATATGTTGTAAAAAAATAGGGTATTTTTATTAACAAGGAACAATTGGACAATACTATACAAAAGTTAAAACATGAGCTCTGGTTTACACTATGCAAAACTACTAGACTAGGAAAAAATGGGAAAAAGAGGTAGACAATACCAAAAGATTAAAAATACAAAATAGTTGAATTTTGGTGCTGAAATTTTGGTAGTGCCGTCCAATGTACAGGAGAAAAAAAAGCCCCAATGCATTTCGACCTAAATGTTTTGCGGTCTTCCTCAGGGGGTTCTCATATTTCCTCTCCGTCAAATAGACTCACTTAACCAGAGACTTCTTGTTAAAATGCACACATAAAGATTGCAGCTGGTTTTCCCCTTGGTGATCCTGGAAAGTGCTGAAAAAGTCGCACTCACCTCCACCTCCACCCCCCGAAGGGAGCCGCCCCCGGATGTAGAGCTTACAAGTGGTCATAGGTAATTGGGCACCCCATAGGGAGAAAAGGGTAAAACCTGATTATTATAAGTAATTTTTTGAGGCCGTATAGCCTCCAAAATATGGGGCGTAGGGTCCTCTATATTGTAAAATACACAAGGTTGGAGGCTCTCAAGCGGTTAGGAGATGTGTAGACTTGGTTTGTCAGAGTACAGTCAGCAAATACATCCCTCCCCCAGGGCCCAATAGATCCTTCTGTTGCTGCTTTAACATAGACACACCTCTGGTTTGACAGCCTTTGCTGGGTGGGGCCTTGCCTCTTGCTGCTCGCTGATTGGCACTGCCACTCTCATTCCCGAGGCCTGGACATCTTGCTGATTGCTGCTCTGATTTAACAGATGGTGAGCAGGGTCAGGTTAAAAAAAAAAAGAAAAAAAAGAAGAGAAAAAGAACTTATCAGATTGCTCAATCAGATAAATGAATGGATGGAGGAAAGAAAGAGTTACATTTGTCTCTATCTTTCCTTTAAACATTTACAATTGTGTCAACAGAATCTTGACATAGTATAACTTTTCCTGGCTCCAATTCTGAAATAATAAACCCATAAAGGAGATAATTGCTACACTTTGGTTCTCTGAATTCCGCTCATCCCGTGAGATTTTCCACCGTTAACATTTCCATTTTCTCAGATTTCACGATTCACAGCAAACACCAACCAGTGTGCATATTAAAATGATAGAAATTAAGTTGCACCAGTTTACATTTGCATTTTATAATTGGTTCACAAACTGCGTGTAAGTTTTATCTTGCCCTTGTTTTATTACATTAAAAAAATCAGGTTAAAAATATATATTATTTTTTTCTTCTGTCTAAATATGAAATATGTTTTATTGAAACAGAACCAATCATTTTTTTTCTTAATAATAAATTTAATTCCAGAAAATTGCCAGTGGCAAAACAGCAAAAGAGCCGACTGTAAAAAAATAAATAAATATATATACCGGTATATATATATATATATATATATATATATATATATATAATGGTTAGTTTTAATTTATGCTCTTGGCAGTTTATTTCCATTGAAATTGCAGAACACTTCAGTATTAGCTGCTACAAAAGAACTGTGTAAAGATATTTTATACAAAGCAAATACAGCAAAACAAGTTACATCCATTTCTCTTATAATGAAAATTGTATACATTTTTATTAAGTATTCGTTTAAGCTTGTTGTTGGATGACTGCTGCATAAAAATTAACTAATAGGAAAATGAGATGTGTATTGTGTTGATAGGTTGGCTTGAAATTTTTACCCAGTGACTTTCTCACAGAATGTAATACATTGCTACAGTAAAAATTGGACAGAAACCATTTGGTGCTTTTGGGATGAGCTACACTATATTACCAAAAGTATTGGGATGCCTGCCTTTACACGTAAAAATTGGACAGAAACCATTTGGTGCTTTTGGGATGAGCTACACTATATTACCAAAAGTATTGGGATGCCTGCCTTTACACATGAACTTTAATGGCATCCCAATCTTAGTCAGTAGGGTTCAATATTGAGTTGGCCCACCCTTTGCCGCTATAACAGCTTCAAATCTTCTGGGAAGGCTGTCCACAAGGTTTAGGAGTGTGTCTATTCCAATGTTTGACCATTCTTCCAGAAGTGCATTTGTGAGGTCAGGCACTGATGTTGAACAAGAAGGCCTGGCTCGCAGTTTGCGCTCTAATTCATCCCAAAGGTGTCCTATCGGGTTGAGGTCAGGACTCTGTGCAGGCCAGTCAAGTTCCTCCACCCCAAATTCGCTTATCCATGTCTTTATGGACCTTGCTTTGTGCACTGGTCAAAATCATTTGGTGGAGGGGGGATTATGGTGTGGTGTTGATATTCAGGGGTTGGGCTTGTCCCCTTAATTCCAGTGAAGGGAACTCTTAAGGTGTCAGCATAATAAGACATTATGGACAATTTCATGCACCCAAATTTGTTGAAACAGTTTGTGGATGGCCCCTTCCTGTTCCAACATGACTGTGCACCAGTGCACAAAACAAGGTCCATAAAGAGGAATTAGAGCAGAGTAGGGCTGAAACAACTAATTGATTAATCGACAACTAATCGATTATGAAATTAATCGATTACTATTTTCATAGTCGATTAATCGGACAGTAACATAATGGGGTTAAAAAAACTAAAATGAGCCCTTTATAGCACAAAAAGAGCAAATGATCGTTACTGTAAATCAAACTTTCACAGTTCTACAGTAAAAAAATGAACCCCTTACAGTAGTGATCATCTAAAGGGCTATTTTTTTTTTTTTTAACCCCATTATGTTACTAAAATGTCTTAGACCTGCTTCACATCTATGTGTTTTTTGGTGCTTTTTACATAAACGCACTACAGTTCATTTACATGGTTTCCTATGGGACACGTTCACATCTATGCTTTTTTCAGCCAAGTCAATTTTCAGACGAGAATATTCAGACGAAAAATCTTTGTACATTCGCTGAATGAAAGAATGAAAAAAATTGATCTCTGAGTCTGATGATATTTACCAGATTCACCCTTTAATACTTTATATACTATTAGAGGATATATACGATCTCCTCTAATAGTATATACAGTAGATCTCTTCTAATAGTATATACAGTATATCTCTTCTAATTGTATATACTATATACTATACTATATACTACAGTATATCTCCTCTGTCTTATTCTCAGAGTGGATTAGAGCTTTTGCTCCCTAACCATAAAGCTGGTAATTTATATTTATCACTGCATTGAGATATTTAGGAATACATTTCCTTTTTTTAAAACTTTAAATATTAAACGAAATAATACACCACACTTTTTGTTTAGGTTATTAACCGAATAATCGATTAATCGAAACAATAATCGGCCAACTAATTGATTATGAAAATAATCATTAGTTGCAGCCCTAGAGCAGAGACTGTGAGCCAGGCTACCTGGTCCACATCAGTGCCTGACCTCACAAATGCACTTCCGGAAGAATGGTCAAACATTCCCATAGACACACTCCTAAACCTTGTGGACAGCCTTCCCAGAAGAGTTGAAGCTGTTATAGCTGCAAAAGGTGGGCCAACTCAATATTGAACCATACGGACTAAGACTGGGATGCCATTAAAGTTCACATGCGTGTAAAGGCAAGTGTCCCAATACTTTTGGTAATATAGTGTGTGTGTGTGTGTGTGTATATATATATATATATATATATATATATATATATATGTAATAAAATGCCAAAGAATGATAGATTCCCTTAATGCGTGTGGCAAAAGTAACTACACATTTCATAAATCCTAATAATGTTCTTGATTTTCTTTTTTTTGTATCCCCATGCAGGTTATTGGAAGTCACTATTCCTTCTGGTGCACCAGTGTCACGGTTCACATTTAATGAAAATCACACAAAGACTTTGACAAAGCTCTGGAGTACGCTCTTTGAAATGTACCACGTTTCCTTTATTTGCAAATTGCCACTTGTAATGAAGAGGTTTGACAATAATGTAGAGCGGGAGACTATTAAACGCCTGCCTGAGGGTCTACAGCCCATTGCTGAGCAATGATTCGCTAGCCCAAAGGAAACAAGTGCAGTAAATCATGTCCGAAAATCACATTTCTTCTATTACTCCAGAGTCCACTTGGCATCGGACAATCTATTTGTTTTTTTATACTGCGTATCATGATTTTCAGACCTTGTTCGAGACTTTAACTATCATTTTATTCAAACATGCTAAAAGTTGGTTACTTTATTTTAGTAAAATTATTATATTTTATTATATTTCTGTAGCTCAATTCACAAAGTATTGACACAAGGATGCACATTTTATTTTAGCCATATTCAAATCTCATGGTATTCAGCTAAACATAACTGTCACTTTTTGAAAATAAGGAACTTTGCCCTGGTGTGTTAGCTTTATATCTAAAGTCTTTAAAAATAATCTAATCTATATCTAGCTTTATATCTAAAGTCTTTAAAAATCATTTTAACTGCTTCTTGAAACTATGCAATTATATGCAGGTTAATGTAACTAATATGTCTCAATATTCTAGTACAGAAGTACAGAATACATTACAGAATGTACAGGTCAATGCAGTAAACATTTTGTCCCATGTTTCCATATCTCAAGTACAGGAAACACTACAGAAATATACAGGTTTTATTTATTTATTTATTTATTTTTCCATTTTAAAAGTATTTATTTGAAAATAATCAATGGTACAAGAATAGACAAACAGAGTCCAAGACTATATGGTGTACAAGATGAGGTATACAAAATTATATAACATTACATTACACATCTTCTTCACTTATTGTCTGACAGCTTCCAATCCCTACTCTTCCCGCACCCCGAAAGGGATCATGCTGTGCAGAGGAAGTCAGGACTGTCAGCCCTCTATTTTAGAATCATTTAGAGCTTCCAGAAGTTAACAAGGTGTGATCATAGAATATAGAACCTTATAGAACAAAGCTCTGGACCTATAGTAGAATGAGCTTCTCAACCATATGAACTATGAGCCCAGGAGAAAGGTGTAAAGTCCTTCTCATCTCTGCTCAACTAGACTAACTTAACTGAGTAACTCTGAGAACCCTTAGTCCAAACAGTGTAGGGTACAGGCGTGTATGGGTTCTAGACTGCCCAGAGGTATTGACAAGAGGAAATTGGGAAAGAATAGTAAAGAGAAAAGAGAAAGGTTTGAAGACAAGGGAGAGGGGGGGAGGGAGAAAGCAAGCATACGGTTCATGGAAGGGTAGGACGGTTTTCACGGAAGGCTTGAGAGAAGGGGGCCTTATTCGTGGCATCAATAGGGTAGGAGCTCCTTAGGCCACCAATATGATGTCAAAGAGGGTCCCCAACATGTGTGGCCCATGGTTCCCAGAGGGTTTTAAATTTATCACTCGTGTCAAGTATGGCGTTGGAAATTTTTTCTTGGGACATTATTCAGGAGATTTTTTGTTTGGTCATGTAGGCTGAAACTGTTGGGGATTTCCAAACCCAGGCTATAGTCAGGATGAGGGCCTGGGTTGGTTTAGGGGTTTTTAGAATCTGACGGTTTAGTAGGGCAATAGTGGGATCTTGCTGTACTGCAATTCCTGTGATTTTGCGGATTAGGTTAAAAATGTTCCAGTAGCCTCTAATTCTAGGGCATTCCCATAAGATGTGGAGAAGTGTGCCTAAATGGACAGAGGGGGGAAGATTGGGGGTAATATTTTGCTAGACGGGTCATACCAACGGGACATAACCTTGAGACTGGCTTCTATTAGGGAATAATTCAGGATCCCCTTAAATGATCGCGCAAAGTTAGAATGCCATGTATCAAGGTCCCAAATAAACTCAAGGTCGCGTTCCCAGCTCAACATATAGGTCGCTTTCTCCGTAGGCCCAGCCAGGGCTGAATATATCAGGGAGATACCCCACCTCGTGTCCATGGCAGAGGAGCACCAATGTTCATATGGGGTTACAGATAGTGGGTCCACGCTATTTTTCCATAACAAGTTTAAAACGTGTGCTAACTGACAGTATCTAAATTTTTTAGAGGGGGGCATTTCGAGTTTGGAAACACAGTATCTTAATGTGAGGGGACCGTTAGAGTTAAAAAAGTGTCCAATTCCAGTTCAATTCTAGGCCTTTGTCCAGCCACCACTTGAATGCCTTGATGTCTAACCCTGGCGGGAACTGGAGGTTGTGGAAAATATGGGCTAATGGGTGCCAGGCAGAGGTTAGAGAGTTCAATCTGTGTAACGAGTCACATAAAGCTATTGAGTGTGAGAGTGTAGGAGCAAGTATTGGAGGGCGGCATTTGGAAGGGATCCAGAGTAAGAAGTCTAAGGTGTGTTTAGGGGTCGCTTGTCGCTCCATACCCACCCAGTCAGGTTTCAGGCCTTTAAGGTAGATAATTGATATTTGGCTAAGTTGAGCCGCTTGATAATACCCCCAGAGGTTGGGTAAGCCCAACCCCCCTTTCTTTCTGGGTCTAAAAAGAACATCTTTAGAGAGGCGGTGCCCTTTTTTGCCCCAGATGAAGCGGATGATGGTTGACTGAAATTTGTTGATGTGTGGTTTAGGAACCGGAATCTGGAGAGAACGGAACAGGTAAAGGATTCTGGGTAACGGGGTCATCTTAATTGCGTTGATTCTATTTTATATAGCGACCATTGGAGGAGGTCTTCCGTCAATTTTTTGATCATGGGGGGGGTAATTATGTTTCTAAAGGTGCTCAATCTTTGAGGTGAGATTTATCCCTAAATACGGGATTGAGGTGGGGTTCCATGCAAAGGGAACGTGATCTTTCAGCCTAACTACTAGGTCCTGTGGAGTTGTTACATTAAGGGCGATCGACTTAGTCATATTTACTTGTAGGCCCGAGACATGCCCAAAGTCGTCTAACAATTGCAATATATTTGGGGTTGAGATAAGGGGGGATGCAATAAAGAGGAGGACATCGTCTGCAAACAATGCACATTTGTGAGTTGATTGGCCACAATGGACTCCATGAATGTTTGGGTGAAGTCTTATCGCGATCGTCAAAGTTTCTATAGCGACCGCGAAAAAAAGGCGGGAGAGGGGGCAACCCTGCCTCGTGCCCTACCTTATGGGAAATTGATTGGAGTGGTGTCCTTGAAGCCTAACCTGAGCTTTAGGGTAAGAGTAGAGGGCCTCCAGAGTTGTGATGAAGTCTGGTCCAAATCCCCATTTCTTTAGTATAGTAAAGAGGTAGGGCCAGACGATCGTGACAAAAGCCTTCTAAAGGTCAATGGAGAGGAGATAGCGCTCCTGAGGTGGCCCACCATCCCAACCCGATTTCATGAGGGAGATTATGTCCACTGCTCTCCTTATCTGGTCCCTGCCTCCCTGGGATAAATCCCACCTGGTCTTTATGAATATATGATCCTATAAAAGAGGCTAGTCTGTTTGAGAGAATCTTTGTCATTATCTTTAAATTGTTGTTGATCAGGGAGATCGGCTTGTACTTGCTTACTTCACTGGGATCTTTACCCGGTTTTGGAATAACCGATATGTATGCTATGTGGGCTGCAGGGTCTAGGGGGGGAGCCCTTACGTAAGGAGTTAAAGAAGCGGACCAGATAAGGTGAGAGTACATCTGCGAAGGTCTTGTAATATTGGTTGGAAAAGCCATCAGGGCCGGAGCTGAGTCTTTTTTAAGTTCTTTGATGACCGCTCGGACCTGGGGGGCTGGGGTTGCTTTCAGAGTATAAGTTAGAATAGAAGTATTGAAAGGCTTCTAGACTTTTTTTGGGGTTCTGAGTCAGGGAGCCAGCCAAGGATTTGACTTTGGGGAGGGCGAAGATTCTATGTCTAGGGGTGAGTTTGACCGCTAACTGCGGGACAATTTTGTGCCTGCCGCTCATCCATCTTAGGTGCTTTTCTGCGCTAGAGGTTAGAGCTAAGTTAAGGGCTATTCTAGTGGGTTCCAGTTTGGCTAGAGAGTCAGGGGTTGGTTTTTGTGTGTGGATCACGCTGCATACCTTGAAGTCTTTCTCAAGGTTCAAGATTTCAGCTTTCCGTTTGCGCTTCAATCTGGAGGAAAGCTGGATAAGCTTCCCTCTCATTACCAATATATTGTAGACGTTCTGCGCTACCCCCGACTGTGATAAACCAATGTGGAATTTAAATTAGTGAAACTCTATTTTAAAAGTGCATAAAAAACACACAAAATCGCAAATATATGAAACATAAATAATCCTGAGTGCTGCAACTAAAAAACCTTGAACATGAGGTTTTGTACAGTATAAAGAAAAAAGTTCAGTGCGCTACTCAAATTAAAACCAAATAGTAATGTGAATATAAAGAAATGAAAAAAATTATAGTTCATATGGAAAATAATTGTATCATAAACCGGAGGTGTGATTGCTCATTAAGTCTTCAGTAAATCTTCTATGGATCTTCTAAGACAGTGCAGAAATAGGAAAAGGGGGCTGCTTACCAGATTTGATGGATCCCCACCACAGAGATCATGCGAGCCTGAACAAAACTCCTCTCTGGGTCAGGAACAGCTGGTCTTTGAGTAGAGACAGACTTCCCTCCACGCCTGGTAGTTGAAATTTCAGAGGCGGCAATCAGGAACACTCTCCTCTATTAGCTGCTC
This sequence comes from Lithobates clamitans, assembly GCA_037952925.1. NCBI lineage: Eukaryota > Metazoa > Chordata > Amphibia > Anura > Ranidae > Lithobates > Lithobates clamitans. The sequence goes on from JBBGZY010001614.1 coordinate 2,130,030, forward strand.
CAGCAAGACCACTCGTAGCAGGAAATGGTATATTTTAAAAGAAAAAGAGGCTCTTTATTGTGCAGTAGTTTAAAATGCTTTAATCCATGAATGTACAACTGACATCAAAGCATTGGCAGGGTAAAACACCGTTGCAGTTAAAAAACACAGCCGAGGCCGATCAGCTGAGTGTGGTGATGTCAGGCCCTCTGGCTCCACCCAACACTACGTTTCTCCTAAACAGGCATTGACTGGGAGAGGAGGCTAAATACCCCTAGGTGAATTTTTAGGGGAGAATGTTCAGATATGAAGATGAAGTAATTTTCATTTTCAACAAACTGTTCAAAGAGTCCGGTGAGTGTAGTTGTAAGCCACTACACAATAGGGAGGTATAACCACCCCAAAAGGAATAAATCATAATTAAGGGGAGCATTAGAGTCAATATTCATCTTGGCGGGTTGGAGTCTCAAAGTTTTTTTGAAAGCTGTTTATTCCAAAGTGGGGTCAGAGGGCTGTTTGGTGGAGGTCTCTTGGAAGAACTTGAACGATGTGTCGACTGTTGGGGGAAAGCTCTTGGGAGATTAATCCAAGTTGGAGGAGCAGTCGTTCGCCTTCCCGGAAGCTGGAAAATACATACGATTTGTCCTTGTATTGAAACTGGAGAAGAAAAGGGAAGGACCATCTGTACTTTATGGTTTTCTGTGTTAATATTTCCAGGAGGGGTTTGAGGGACCTCCGCTTCTGGATTGTGGTGGGGGAGATATCTGCAAAAATTTGGATTCTGTTTCCTTGTATAGAGAGGTTGTCAAGATTGCGGGATTTTCTCATGATTTCCTCTTTCACTCCATAATAGTGGGGCTTTACCACGACATCTCTCGGGAGTCCGTCTTGGCAGGGGGGTTGTAGGGCTCTATGGGCTCTGTCCAGCTCGAGTGTATGACTTGGGATATCTGGGATGATATCTTTAATGAAAAGCTTTACCGTGTCCGGAATGTCCATGACCGATTCAGGAATACCTCTGATGCGGAAGTTATATCTCCTGCTTCTGTTCTCTAAGTCGTCAATTTTGGCCAGTGCGATTTCAAGTTGGTCTTGCAGCGTCTGTATGCAATTTGTGTTTTGATTGGTGCGAGCTGTTGTGTTATCTACCGCTTGTTCAATAACATCCATGCGGGCTCCTAGGCTCTGCAAATCTGCTTTGATAGATGAAGTGATCTGGGAGGCATTTTGGGCTAGACCTGCAACCAGCATTTCTGAGAAGCAATTCAGCATCTGGGACATGTCATATTGAAGGGTAGAATGCTGGGGATAGGCCTGCTGAGGAGTTGCATTGCTGAGGGGAGACTGCAGCATAGGGGTGTGCAGCATATCTGCCATAGATCTGCTGAGGAGCGACTTAGTTGAGGCTGGGGATGCTCTGTGAGGGGAATGATTACTCACAGAAGTTGCCAGCAGTGAGAAATCCGGTTGAATTGCTGGAGGGGGGTCCGCTATTGAGACCTGTTCCTCGGGGCCTCCGCATGATGGAGCAGTGGCCGCCATCTTGGGATCAGTGAGGGCAGGCCTACTAAAATCAAGCTGCTGGCTAACCACCTTTTTGGGGTGATCTCCCGGCATACAGGTAGGATCACTGAGCCTTCCGCTGGATGAGGGGGTCTGTTACGGGGGGTTCCTGCTGTTTATAGCTGCCATGGGGACCTCAGAAGGCCGGAGCGGGTCAGAGCTCCCGATCAGCGCGTCTGAAATATACAGGTTAATGCAACAAGCTAGTCTTGTGTGTCCTGTCTCCGTATTCCAAGTACAGAAAATACTAGAGACAATTGAGTACTGTTCGTGATACTTTTTTTATTTGCACTAACATACAATTTTTCAGGACAAGCTTACAGGGTGTGTCCAGTACTGCTGGGACCTTGAAGAAGGGGACATACCCCAAAAGCTTGTCCTGAAAAATTGCATGTTAGTGCACATAAAAAAGTATCATGAACAGTACTCAATTGTATCTGTCACAAGTGCACTAATATAAATGAACTAAAAAAGGGGAAGGGGGAAGGGGAACACACCAAGGCTCATCCAACTTAGTCCAGATTGAAGGGGAATTTTTTGGCTTAGAAAAACGCCTTCCCAATAAAACAATCTGTTGATACCGTCAACCAAAGGTATCCAACACGATCAGTTAGATCCCCCCAGGGTGGAAATCCTCTGAATTCACATACATATAAGAAAAAAACGGGAAGAATTCCCAAAGGTACTCTTCAAAAAGGAAAAACCGGATTAGACTAAATATCTTTATTGATTAACCACATTATAAATTTGCAAAATTAATATACACCCCTATCTCCAGCACATTTAATTAAAATTAAGACACATCTTAATGGGACACAGGTGGCCACCACAACCGATCATACACTGACTTTGCTGTAACATATTTTTGGTAATTGTCTCCTATCCAACTGTACATCTCTACTGAACTGACTTTGCTGTAACATATTTTTGGTAATTGTCTCCTATCCAACTGTACATCTCTACTGAACTGACTTTGCTGTAACATATTTTTGGTAATTGTCTCCTATCCAACTGTACATCTCTACTGAACTGACTTTGCTGTAACATATTTTTGGTAATTGTCTCCTATCCAACTGTACATCTCTACTAAACTGACTTTGCTGTAACATATTTTTGGTAATTGTCTCCTGCTGCCATATCTTTAAACTTCTATATTTAATGCTAGCTCTATAACAAACACACTGCAATAGCAATATTACTGGTGATTGATTCTCAATTCCATGTGGCTTAAGTGATCAAGAGAGGTAATTAGCTTTACGACCCTAGCCTGTGTCTGTAGCTGGTCTGGTACTTGCCATCTCCTCTCCCATATTCAGGTGTCTCACATCAGACCCAATAATGACAAACTGAAAAATGCATCCCTGCTTAGTCTCCCTATAAATTTATGGCAGCTTATGGGGTGGCGCAGACAGGGGCAAGGCGCAGACATCATGGCTCTGTCTTGAGTGGCTCTGTCACGAGTGATGCGCAGTTTCACCGACGCAGTTTAACGAAAGCAGGATAACTAAAGCTGGATGAACAACAAGAAGAGCTCCACTCTGCAAGACGACAAGCAAACCAGCTTTTGACATTTATTTTATATTAAGTTAGTTTCCCACTCTCTATCCACTAACATGCTCCTTATTCTCTTCCTTCTCACATTGGTGACTTCTATCCTCAAATTATCTTTACTCTACCCCTCCTCTCTTCCCTGCAGCATGCACATATCACCCTCACTCCTACCCTCTCCCTACTATGGCACCCATCATCTCCTGCATTTGCTGCATCCACATGTTGACATAAACACCAGGGACACGAAATACGTGCGCTCATGCACATCCCACTCCCACCTTGCCTTCCTCGCCCTTCTCCTTCTCCTAGTCTCAGATGACATTTCTCCTAATCCTGGTCTGCCATTTTCCAAATGCAAGCCACATATCCAATACCCCTCCCCCTCTGGCAACCACCGCAATCCACTCAGTTTAATTTCTAACCCCCTGCTTCCTCAAAGCAGCCCACCAATCTCATGCACCCTTTGGAACTCGTGCTCCATCTGTGACAAGCTAACATCTGTACATGACCTCTTCATCTCTCATGGCTTTAACATACTCGCCATAACAGAAACCTGGCTTCAAATTTTGACTCAGCTTCTCCTGCTGCCCTCTCCCATGGTGGTCTCCATTGGACTCACTCCCCCAGACCCAACAGACAGAAAGGAGGTGGAGTTGGCTTCCTTCTATCCCCACAAAGCACCTTCCAAGTCCTTCCTGTCCCTCCCTCTCTATCCCTCTCTTCTTTCGAGATGCACTGTATTCGTCTGTTTTCTCCCATTTCTCTGAGGATTGCAGCAATTTATCGGCCTCCAGGACCGGTATCGCGCTTTCTTGATGACTTTTCTGCCTGGCTACCCTACTTTCTCTCCTCTGAAATACCCACCATTATTCTTGGTGACTTCAACATTCCTGTCAATGTTAACAGCCCAACTACAGCTAAACTTCTCGACTTAACCTCATCTTTTGACCTAACCCAATGGACACATACTTCCACTCACTCCAATGGTAATTCCCTTAAACTTGTATTCTCCCATCTCTGCAACCCTGGCAACCTCACCAACACCCCCTTTCCTCTCTCTGATCACAACCTCATTACTTTCACTGTATCCTTGCCTCCAACCACCCATCCCTCCAAGCAGCAAACAAGTACTTGTAGAAACCTTCAGCACTTTAACCCTTCTCTTCTTTATTCTGCTACTAACCACCTATATGACATAATCTCTCCCCTGTCCTGTCCTGACCTGGCCACCTCTGTCTACAACAGTTCACTCTCATCATCACTAGATGCACCTGCTCCTCTAACCACACGCAGAATCAGGCCCTGACTGTTACAACCCTGGCAAACTGACAACACTAGAAATCTCAAGAGACATTGCCATGCTCTTGAACGACTGTGGCGTAAAACCAAATGCCTGCAAGACTTCACCCTATATAAATCTGCCCTTCTAAAATACAATTCATGCCTCCATGCTGCCAAACAAGCCTACTTTGTCTCTCTTATTAATTCCTTGTCATCCAGCTCTTCTGAACCTTTAACTCTCTGCTTCGTCCCCCACCCCCTCTACCCACTAACTCACTCACTGCCCAAGAGATTGCCAATCACTTCAAAGATAAGATCGATGCAATTCGTGAGGACATCTCCACTGTGCGTACGTCTTCCCCACCCAACATACCTTGCCTAGCAGCACATTCAACACTCTCCTCTTTTGAATTGGCTACTACTGAAGAGGTTACAAAAATTTACTTGGATGCCCACCTAACCAATTGTCCCTTGGATCCTGTTCCCTCACAACTACTACGGTCACCCTCTTCTTCTATCCTATGCTCCCTCACCCACATCTTCAATCTCTCCCTCTCTAGTGGCATCTTCCCCTCCCCTCTAAAACATGCGCAGATTACTCCCATTCTTAAAAATCCCTCACTGGACCCTACCAACCTGAACAACTTAAGACCCATCTCATTGCTCACATTCACCTCTAAACTTCTAGAACGCTTAGTCTACAACCGTCTTAGCTCCTACCTCAGTGAAAATACCTTTCTTGACCCCTTACAGTCTGGCTTTCCCTCTCAGCACTCCACAGAAACTGCCTTACTAAAACTCACTAACGATTTACTAACTGCTAAAACCAACAGCCAGTACTCCATACTCCTACTACTTGACCTCTCTGCGGCCTTTGATACTGTTGACCACCCGCTCCTTCTCAATAAACTACATTCCTGTCATAAACCAGATGTGACCAGAACTGTGCGACTGCGACGGAGTGAACCAGACATAAATAAGTGAAAGTAAGATTATTTAAGGAAAGTGCATATGTGAACACACCATAAATACAAGTGAACAACCAAACAATCAGTGATATAAAACCAACCAGCATATGTAGCAAGAGGGAGTACCAGAATCGTAGTCAAGCCAGGCCGGGGTCATAAACACGGAATCAGTAGCTGGGAAGGGAGATAGACAGGACAAGAGAGGATGGATGGATGACAGGAGGAACGGGTCAGGTACAAGGCTCAGAGTCCAGAGTTCAGGGTTCAGGTAACAGACAGGAAACAGGATCAACAGGTTCCAGGTTCCAGGAATCAGGCTTCAGGTACAGGATCAGGGTAACAGGATGCAGATCAGGGCTCAAGGACAATACCAGGGCAACATAAGTGTGCAATTGCCGGGTATTTATACTGCAGCTCTGCTAATTAACGTCAGGTGACACCTGTCTGCAGAGGGGAATACCTGCTCCATACTGCCAGGATCCATCCGCTGGTGGACGCCAGTACTGCGGCCCAAAGATGACATAACATTAACAGAGAAAAGCTCTCCTGACAGTTCCAAACTGCCAGGAGACACCTGCTGGTGGACCTCAGTACTGCATGCCAAATAACAGATATTACCAGCGGATGGAACATTTCCTGACAATTCCCTTGGCCTCCGAGATTCTGCTCTATCCTGGTTCTCTGCCTATTTATCACAGCGCTCCTTCAGTGTCACCTACAACTCTGTCTCCTCCCCTCCATTTCCCCCCCTCTGTGGGGGTCCCCCAAGGCTCGGTTCTTGGACCCCTTCTCTTCTCTATCTACACCTCCTCCCTTGGTCACTTACTAACCGCCCACGGCTTCCAATACCACTTATACGCTGATGACACCCAAATCTATCTGTCTACTCCTCACCTCACTCCTTCAGTCTCCTCTCGCATTACTAACTTACTAACTGACATATCAGCATGGATGTCACACCACTTCCTTAAACGAAATCTCTCTAAAACTGAGCTATTAATAGATCAACAATGCAACCATCAGTCCCTCCCCTCACGCCAGGGTACTAGGTGTAATCCTAGACTCAGACTTGTCATTTCAGCCTCAAAGCCAATCGTCGTCAAAGTTTGTAGAATTCACCTCCGTAACATCTCTAAAATTCACCCCTTTTTAACAAATGAAACCACCAAGCTCCTCATTCACTCCCTTGTTATCCCTCGTCTTTACAACTGCCTTCTCATTGGCCTACCTCTCCATAGGCTATCCCCTCTTCAGTCTATCATGAATGCTGCTGCCAGACTTATCCACCTTACCAACCGCTCAGTGTCTGCCAACCCTCTACTCCAATCCCTACACTGGCTCCCAATCACCCAGCGAATTAAATTCAAAACACTAACCACAACATACAAAGCCATTCACAACTCTGCCTCGAGCTACATTACTAATCTTGTCTCCAAATATCACCCAAATCGACCTCTCCGCTCTTTTCAAGACCTCCTGCTTTCAAGCTTTCTCATTTCCTCCTCCCATGCTCGTCTCCAGGATTTCTCCAGAACCTCTCCCATCCTCTGGAACTTGCTACCTCCATCTATCTGGCTATCCCCTACTCTTGCTACCTTCAGGCCATCCCTGAAAACTCATCTCTTCAGGAAAGCCTATCACGTCTCCAGCTAATCTCCTACCACTTCCAAGAGCTCATTCCCCACAGTTACAACCTTTTGTACCACCTGCCCCACCCTATTAGATTGTAAGTTCTTCTGAGCAGGGCCCTCTTAATCCTCTTGTATTTTATTGTATTATAACTTTATTGTCTCCCTTTTATATTGTAAAGCGCTGCGTAAACTGTTGGTGCTATATAAATCCTGTATAATAATAATAATACACAACTCTCATCCACCCCAAACTATGAATTTTACTCAAGTCTCAGGAATCTTGATGTATGGTCAGAAAAAAGTCCATTCAGAAAAAAATACATATAAAGAATAAAAAAATTATTCCAAGTGAAAATATACAAGACTAATCCGTGTTGAGAGTTCATTTCATTGCCCCAATTAAATAAAGTGCACATGCATTATATAGTATTGTCAGTCTTAACTTGAAGGAAAAGACAACCGATGAAAAGCATTGCATAGAAAGACTGCATGAATACTTGTGAAGGTTATTAAGCAAGTGGGTCTGTAAAACACGGACTAATCTGTATAAAAATGACAGTATTCAAGGAAACAAACTTTAAAAAAAAAAAAAAAGCTGAGTAGCCATTCCTTTCATCTATCTATGGTGGTAGATACAGCTCACCGTATTGACGTCTTGTTTCGTGTCATTACTTCTTTGATTTCAAGTCCATGTATATATGGCCTACTCGTCTCAAAGGTGAAACCAAAACAAAGGTCTTTGATACGAAATGTACATTGTCCTCATTTCACCAAGCATCTGATGTGTTCATCTAGATCAAATACCATATAGCAGTGTTTTCCGAGCGTTTTCCGAGCGTCTAAAAGTCATGCAGACTATGCAGTAACATCCGCCCCGGCTTCCCAGCAGGCGTTCGGTGCATAAGTTTAACGGAGACTCAGGGTGGATGGAGAAGGTTAGTTGTATGGGTCGACACATCCGTGTCCCCAACACGAAAGACGTGATGAAGTATTACTTACGCGTTTCGCTTGTAACCAAGCTTCTTCAGAGTATGCGCAGTAACTCAATACATGTCCTTAAATATTCATGATGTTAATTAGATTATTTCTGAACGTCTCTGACATCTCAATAGCGCTGCAACCAATTAACCCGTCATTCACACACAGTTTACAGACACAATATTTACGAAACGCAATCCCTCACTCCAAATATCATATAATAAAATGACAAAAAAACTTATAAGTCGACTTAGCAACTTAGTAAGTCTAGGAACGTAACCTCCGGTACATACGTAGAGAGCCAACACCGATTAACATATAGATTATTACAGACAAACGACTGTGAACAGGCGACTAGACATTACGCTGCAAACATCGTTATTGTTCCAAAAATACTGATAAATTACACTCGTTGTTCAAACCGAAAGGTTGCATACTGTTCAAATTGAAGATCCACATCTCCCCCTTCTGGTACAGTATTCTATCAAAATCCCCTCTTCTAGGAGGTAAATTAAGCTTATAAATTCCCATGCATTTAAGGCCCTTTGGTTCACCTCCATGAACTTTGAGAAAGTGCAGAGAGAGGGGGCACTCATCGTCCTTCTTTAGTATACTTTGGACATGTTCACCAACCCTGACTTTAAGCTGTCTTTTAGTCTTGCCCATGTACTTCATTCTTCATGGGCAAGTTAACATGTAGATAACACGTTCTGTAGAGCAATTGATGAAATTATTAATTTTGCACTGTTTGCTACCGTCAGAGCTGGTGAACATGTTCGTTTCGTCCACATACATACAGATATTACATCTGCCACATGGAAGCATACCCTTTAAGTTTTGCTTTTTAGGTTTTTGATATTCAGAGTGGACCAAACTGTCCTTTAAGTTAGTTGCTCTTCTAGCTGTCAATAATGGTCGGTCATCAATGATGTTAGCAAGGATTGGGGCCTCAGTTAAAATATGCCAGTGGTGACTAAGTATACCTTTAATCTGTTCCCACTGTGCCCCATATCTGGTAATTATCCTAATTGGGGCTTCTTTAGAAGTCTCTCAATCTCTCCCCCTATTGTCGGACAGAAGGTCCATTCTGTTCGTCTGGATGGCTCTTCTCTTGGCTTTTCTGATGCAGGCATATAATAGCCTCTATCACTGAATCACCTATAAAGTTTGTGTGCCTCATTCTGGAAAACATCCCCGTCTGAGCAGTTCCTCCTAATACGGAGGAACTGTCTGACTGGCATCCCATGTATAAGCGGCTTAGGGTGGTGGCTAGAAGCAAGTAATAGGGTATTTGTCGCAGTCTTCTTTCTATATGTCTTCGTAAGGAGTCTACCTTCTTTCACATAAATGGTAAGATCCAAGAAAGTGAGACCTTCGGGATCAAAGGAGAAAGTAAGCCGTATATTTCTGTTGTTATTGTTTAATTCCTCAATGAACAGAATCAGGTCCTGTGGTGGGCTGAAATGACCAGCCTCCCTGGAGGGTTGGTAATAGACTTGTGCAGTTTAGGGATCGTATAGAATGTCGAAATATTAAATTCCTGTACAACTAAATAGTTGAATTCCTTACGTGTAATGAGGTGTTCCTCAAAAGCCAAATTCAATTTAAAATTAAAGGTAACTACAATTTCTGAAAAGGGATTGGAGGACAGCTTCCGATAAGTGGTCTCATCTCGGAGGAGATGCAACGTCTCTCCCTCATATAGGGTCTGTGAGAGCAGGACAGCATTGCCACCCTTATCACTACCTTTCACAATAATGTCGGTGGCCTCCTCCAATTCCTTGTATGCCTTTCTTTCTTCTTTAGTAAGGTTGTCTACCCCCCTTCGTTTCCAGGCTACCTTCGATAATCCTTCCTAACCTGTTCCAAAAACAAGTGAATCCAATTGTGCTTGGAGAGTGGGGGGCATTTTAAGGGATCTAATAGGCAGATTGGAGGGACAGGAGCCCGTTTTAGACGGAATCGAAAATTCTGTGTCGGAATCGAAGTCAGGGTTTTCCTGCAGAAGAGCGACCAAGGCATCAAGCGCTTCACACTCTTCTTTATTCCGTTCGTCTATTTCTACTTTCTTATTGTTACGTTCAGAGTGCCACTGCATAGAACTATGTTACTGCATAGTCTGCATGACTTATAGACGCTCGGAAAACACTGCTATATGGCATTTGATCTAGATGAACACATCGGATGCTTGGTGAAATGAGGACAATGTACATTCATATCAAAGACCTTTGTCTTGGTTTCACCTTTGAGATGAGTGGGTCATATATACATGGACTTGAAATCAAAGAAGTAATGACACGAAACAAGACGTCAATACGGTGAGCTGTATCTACCCCCATATAGATGAAAGGGACAGCTACTCAGCTTTTTTTTTTTTTAAACGTTTGTTTCCTTGAATACTGTCATTTGTATAGGTATTAGTCCGTGTTTTACAGATCCACTTTCTTAATAGCCTTCACAAGTATTCATGCATTCTTTCTATGCAATGCTTTTCATCGGTTGTCTTTTCCTTCAAGTTAAGACTGACAATACTATAAAATGCATATGCACGTTATTTAAAGTGGTGTTCCGGCCGAAATTATACTTTTTAAATAAAAATACCCCTATAATACACAAGCTTAATGTATTCTAGTAAAGTTAGTCTGTAAACTAAGGTCTGTTTTAATAGTTTATAGCAGTAGTTTGTTATTTTATAAACTTACAGCAGGCCGTGGCCATCTTAAGTGTGGGCATGTGAAGCCAGACTGTATTTCTTCCTGGATCTCATCCTTGCAGATCTCGGACATGCTCAGTGCAGCACAAGCAGTGTAATAGGTTTCCATAGCAACGGCAGTTTCAGAGGAAGTTGCCGCCCCTTCCCAGAAGGCATTGCAAACAGGAAATTATGCGCTGGGCCGCGGCCAGGGAGGAGGAAGTGAAAAATGAATACAGCAGATATACAAAAGGTGCTGAGAAAAAAAATAAAAATATATCCAATTTGTTTACAGTGCACAGTTTAGTGAGGGATGCTGAAGAGTTGTAAAAGTGGGTGGAACTCCACTTTAATGAACTCTCAACACGGATTAATCTTGTATCTTTTCACTTGGAATAATTTTGTTATTCTTTATATGTATTTTTTTCTGAATGGACTTTTTTCTGACCATACATCAAGATTCCTGAGATTGTTTTGAGTAAAATTCATAGTTTGGGGTGGATGAGAGTTGTGTATGATCGGTTGTGGTGGCCACCTGTGTCCCATTAAGACATTTGTCTTAATTTTAATTAAATGTGCTGGAGATAGGGGTATATATTAATTTTGCAAATTTATACTGTGGTTAATCAATAAAGATATTTAGTCTAATCCAGTTTTTCCTTTTTGAAGAGTACCTTTGGGAATTCTTCCCGTTTTTTTCTCACAAGTGCACTAATATGGCTACAATCAAATCAAGCAGAAAATACTAGAGAAGCCATTTTAAACCAGGGGTTCCTAGGAGTTCCTTGATCTGTGACTAATTGACCTCCTCCTTTCATCATGCCTGCATAGTGTTAGGGCCAGCATCGCATGGTAGAGTCATCACAACAGTGTGCTCTTTAGCTATCTGTAAGGGGGGAATGTAGACCACTACCATAAAGGCATTCTTCCTACTGGCCACTGATGAGAAGGGTGTTTTTCCTATTGGCCCTATTAAATTGTTTTTTAGCAGGGTTTCCCCAAGACCTAAAAATGTATTCAAGGGTTCCTCAGGGATAAAAAGGTTGAGAAAGGCTGCAATAGAGTAATATACAGGTTGATGTAACAAGCATGTCCCTTGTGCCCTGTCTCCATATCTCAAGTACAGAAAACAAAAATATATAAGTTGATGCAGCAAACATGTGTCCTGTACCATAGATCCATATTCCAGGCACGGAAAGCAATAGAGCAATATACAAGTTAATGATAGGAATTCCTTCCCCTTACCCCTTAAGTCCTTATTATTTATTTCAGGTACTTATGACGAAGCGCATTGGACTGGGCCTAGCCTGTGACATCATTACGTCCACTGGCTGGACCATGGAGGCGCTTTACATGGTTGGTATCTTCTTACACATTGTGTGTAAGTTTGTTTAAATAACACAATAGTTTTTAAAGAATGAGTTCACCTTTTGTAACATGTTATACCCATATTTAGGGTGTAACAAATGCACATGTATATTTGGTAAGGAGCCTAAGCACATGGTGGTGTGTTACACTAAAGAAAGCACTGAAGTGGAATGTGTCTTGGCATATTGCATTGTTTGGATAAAGGTATGAAGGTAGAAAATATTAATTATTAATATTCTGTGTGCAGCACCTCCCATTTATTACCTGAGCTCCCTCTGATCAAGCGATGTTAATGATAGCCTTGGCTTTCCCAGGACTCTCTCTCCTCATTGACTGAAGACAGCAGTCAGAGCCCACTGTCAATCACAGCCAATGAGCCAATGAGGAGAGGGAATGCATAGAGCAGCGGCTCAGGAGCATGCAGTGTTGCCCCCAGAACAAGCGGCTTTCTCTTCGGGTACTGCTTGACGTCCTCCCAGAATTGCACCCCCTGCATGCCCCTGGGGCATACACACGGAAGATCCTGGTGCGCCACGGATCGGGGTAAAGAGCCAATCCCAGCAGCCCTTTACCAAGTGATTGCTCCAGCCAATGATGAAGCGATCACTGTCAACAAATCATCGTCATGTCTGGTTCTCTCTGCTGCTCACACCGATCGTGTGAGCAGAGGAGGTAGAACCTGCAGCGTGAGGCTGCTTGAATTTTTTTTGTTTGTATGTTGCAAATGCCCACCAGTGCCACAGCAGTGCTACATCTGCACCCCAGAAGTGCACATCTGTGCCCCAGCAGTGCCTCATCAGTGCCACTGCAGTGTTTGACAGTGGCCCATCAGGGCACATCTGTGCCCCAACAGTGCCACATCAGTACCCAGCAGTGCCACATCTGTGCCCAGCATTGTTTTACAGTGCCCCAGCAGCCCACATCTGTGCCCCATCAGTTCCCATCAGTGCGCATCTGTGCTCCATCAGTGCCACATCAGTGCACATCTGTGCCATTCCAGTGCCACAGCAGTGCTCTACAGTGCCCCATCAGTGCACATCTGTGCCCCATCATTGCCCATCAGTAAGTGCTCATCAATGCCACCCTATCAGTGGATCCTCATCAGCACCTGTCAGTGTCACAAAAATGTTTAAAAAATGCATAGAAAATGCATTTTCATTTTCTTTCCACATTTTCCAAAAACTTGTGGAAAAAAATGACATGTTCAAAAGGCTTATTATGCCTCATAGAATTTACATTGGGGTGTTTTCTTTCCAAAATGGCGTCATTTTGTGGGCGTTCCAGTTGTCCTGTTGCTCCAGGGCCTTCAAAAGTGTGATAGGTTGTCAGGAAATTATATGTGAAATTTATGTCCCTAGAATGCCTGACGGTGCTTCCTGCATGTTGGGCCTCTGTACTGTATGTGACCAGGCTGTGTAAAATTCCCACACATGTGGTATCACTATACTTAGGAGGAGTAGCAGAATGTGTTTTGGGGTGTGGTTGTAAATATGCATTAGCCATGTGAGAGAAATAACCTGTTAATATGACAATTTTGTGGGGAAAAAAATCTTCATTTTTCAAAGAATTGTGGGAATAAATTAAAACGTGACAAAACTCACCATGCCTCTAACTAAATACTTTGGAATGTCTACTTCCCAAAAAAGGGGCATTTGTGGGTATTTGTATTTTCTTGGCTTGTTAGTGTCTCAAGAAATGAGATAGACCGTCAGTACATCAGGTGTGATCAATTTTCAATGATTGGGACCATACAGTAACTTGTAGATTCGATAACTTTCACAAAGACTAAATAATATACACTGATTTTGATTATTTTTACCAAAGATATGTAGCAGTATACATTACTAGTTTGCAAAGTTTTACAACAGAAACAAAGAAAAATTCATTTTTTTACAACATTATCAGTTTTCACGGCACCCTGTGTTGCTTGCTGTTAGGACTGCAAGCAACACAGGGTGCCATGACGAGGCCTTGCAGCTTTCACATGCATTTGCAAATGTGTGCTAACTAAACCCTTGCTTTTAACAGACGGTTAGACAGGTTAATTTGGTTGGTCAGCAGACTAGTTGGTGAGTTGAGCTATGGAATTGTTTTTGTCTTTCATTAATAAATAACATGTTATTTCCTCCGATACATGGCTGGTTGACGAACAGCCATTCAGAAACTAACTGAAAAGCGTGAATTGAAAAGCGTGAACTGAAAAGCGTGAACTGAAAAGCGTGAAATGAAAAGCATGAACGGAAAAGCTTGAAATGAAAAGCGTGAACTGAAAAGTGCGAAATGAAAAGTGCAAAATGAAAAGCACGAATCAACACTCACCAAACTACAAACTTCTACTAACACAAAATTAGCAGAAGGAGCCCAAAGGGTTGCACTAAAGAGTTGAAAAACAATGTAGTACGCCACAACATTCGTATTTGTTGGCCAACAATTGTGTGGCCGTGTGTATGCAAGACAAGTTTGGTCCAACGCCCTTCGGACAAAATTCCACGGTTTTGTTGACCAACAATCCGTCCAGTCGTGTGTACGAGGCTTTACACTGTTGTTAAAGACTCCAGTTCCAATCCAACAACATCACTGGCCTTGCAAATCAGTTTGTTAAAGTGGTGTTCCGGCCGAAATTATACTTTTTAAATAAAAATACCCCTATAATACACAAGCTTAATGTATTCTAGTAAAGTTAGTCTGTAAACTAAGGTCTGTTTTGTTAGTTTATAGCAGTAGTTTGTTATTTTATAAACTTACAGCAGGCCGTGGTCATCTTAAGTGTGGGCATCTGAAGCCAGATTTCTTCCTGGATCTCATCCTTGCAGATCTCGCACATGCTCAGTGCAGCACAAGCAGTGTAATAGGTTTCAGGTCAAGTTTCCATAGCAACTGCAGTGTCAGAGGAAGTTGCCGCCCCTTCCCAGAAGGCATTGCAAACAGGAAATGATGCTATGGGCCGCGGCCAGGGAGGAGGAAGTGAAAAATGAATACAGCAGATATACAGTAGGTGCTGAGGAAAAAAATAAAAAAATATCCAATTTGTATACAGTGCGCAGTTTAGTGAGGGATGCTGAAGAGTTGTAAAAATGGGTGGAACTCCACTTTAAGTCTGTCGGTGTTGGCCAATTTCCCTAAATATGATGCATATTAGAAGTTCATGTAGTGATCATCTGCTGCTACATTTACAAAATAATGACAAGGACAATTAAGATGCACTCTGTGAGAAAGACAGGAAAGTATATATATGTGAATCTCTACTTTAACTTTTTGAAGGTTATTGGAGATCAATTTTAAAGGGTAGATCAAGGAGCAGATGTCTGTTTTAAATTCAAATACCATCCTAGGGGTTAATAAAAGGCATCACTTATCTAATGTCAACAAACACGGTGCATCTGCAATTCTTTAGCACAAAAGTCTTTTGATCTTACCGCACACATAAAATCTCACTTCAAATCAACAACATTTGCCCATTTTTTGTCACCCCGCAGCGCATAAATTGTCAGAGCGGAATACTGATGCCGGATCTTGTCTTTCAGAAATACCTGTAGAGAATATCTAACCCACTAAGAGATGCAGAAAAAAAGCAGAGAATTATTTCTAGTCAAATAATGTGCGAGAACTTTCAAAGCGCCGTTGAAGCATGTACCGAAGGAAGTTATTTTTAGAAGTTTCCGGAAAGCAGCGGTAAAACTGCAATCTTAAAAGTTCTAACAGACTCAGCACCACTTCACTGGAGGCTAGAGAGCATTAGACATGCTCACTCCTGATGAATTTACATCACTGAACAGAATAGGATGTCAGGTTATTGGGCGAGTACATTATAGTCAGAGATCCCAGAGAGAAATAACTGTCATTTAAAGAGGAGGTGTAAAAGGAAGTGAACATGTGTAAAGAGGATCTAAACCCATCAATTTAACAGTTAAAAAAAAACAGTTACATTCCCAGCATGCCATGAATGCTAAATGTCACATTTGCTTGTACTTTCAACCAAACTGTCAAACCATCAAATGGCTGGAGCCATAACGGTTCACATATGCAGCACCATGGCAGCTGCAGATCAAATAGAGGCTAAGATGGCAGCCTTCTTGGCTGAAAAGGATAGGAAGGTTTAACCTCTTTGCGCCAGTGCCTCGCAGTCCTTTAAGAGATTTATGATGCCGGGAGGCGGAGCGAAGCTTAAGAGCATATGACTGCCGTGATTGGCTGTCACGGTGCTCACGTTAACCCGAGAACTCCAGATCGCTGCTTGCTTTCGGTTAGGACGTCGGTAACTGTGTCAGGTGCGTGCACCACGCGCGTGTGGCACAGCTATTTGCACTGTAATTAACACAACTATGCGGCCCCTCAGCGCCAAGGACCAGGTGACTAGGGGACCAGTGTTGCCAACCGCTTGTAGATTTACGGGCAGCCCGTAAAAACAGGCACTTTTTTTCATGCCCGTAAATGCCCATAGAAGCCGAACGCTGCCAGTAAAAATGGCTGCAAGTGGACTGGGTGAGAACTGCTCATGCGCACGCAGTTCCTGAAATCCCTGAGACAATCCGATCCTGAGTCCGCACCGCCTGACCCGTCCACGCCCGCTGATGATTTTATACCGCAAGCCAAATGCTAGGAGCCGAGCGGGCTGAAGGAGGAGCCTCAGAGTGAACAGTTCAGTGGAGCCGGTGAGGGCTGGCAGCGGCACCAGCAGCACCATCCACGAGTGAGATGGACAGCGCAGACTTTGCCTGTCAGACTCACCCCCTGGACAGACACACAAGGCCCTGACCAGTGCCACTGGGCACACCCTGCCCTGGCTGCAGCCCCCGGTGAGTAAAATATGAAAACGTGCACACAACCTTACCTAATGTGCAAACAGTGCTTGCCGTTCTACCAAATGATTAATAAAGTGTCTTAATTTAGTGAATTAAATTATGAGTCATATTTTATTCACTAAATTAAGACACTTTATTTATTATTTATTTTGTACAATCTCATCACTGTCATTTTTGTTTGGTAACTGTTGCCTGTGCCTGTCTGTGGCCATCACATAGATAACAGCCAAAGAGACCAGTGGTTCTCTTAGGATTTTGGACCATCTTATATATTATTAAAATAATTTTCATTTCCATGACTTATGTATTTCCTCATATTTACTCACTATTTACTCGTATATCATTTGGTCACGTTAGTGAGAGTTTATTATTTTATCATTGAACATTTAATATATTTATCCACCATCATTATTCATTTTTATATTTATACACTGATACACTTATGACTAAATACTATCAGTGTATAAATAAAAAATGAATAATGATGGTGGATATATATATTAAATGTTCAATGATAAAATAATAAACTCTCACTAACGTGACCAAATGATATATGAGTAAATAGTGAGTAAATATATATGAGGAAATACATAATTCATGGAAATGAAAATTATTGTAATAATATATAAGATGGTCCAAAATCCTAATGCCCTGTACACACGACCGGTTTTTCCATCAGAATAAACTCTGACGGTTTTTCCGACGGAGTTCCAACGAAGTTCTGCTGAAACGGACTTGCCTACACACGATCACACCAAAGTCTGATCGTTTAAACGTATGACGGGACTAGAAAAATGAAGTTCAATAGCCAGTAGCCAATAGCTGCTCTTGCGTCGTTTTTGGTCCGTCGGAATAGCATACAGAGGAACGTTTTTTCTGATAGGAATTGATTCTGTCGGAAAGATTTAAAATATGTTCTATTTCTAGATCCGTCAGAATTTTCGAAAGAAAAAGTCCAATGAAGCCCACACACGATTGGAATATCCGATGGAATGATTCAGTCGGACCTTTTCTGCCGGAAAGTCCGATTGTGTGTACCTGGCATCAAGAAAACCACTGGTCACTTTGGCTGTTATCTATGATGGCCACAGACAGGCACAGGCAACAGTTACCAAACAAAAATAACAGTGATGAGATTGTACAAAATCATTGTATACAATCTCTGTCTTGCTATATTCTGTATCATGTCCACCCCCTGTACCCTGTCTGCATCCTCTGACCACCTCCTGTATCCTGTCTGCAGCCTCTAACCATCTCTTGTATCATGTCTGCAGTCTCGGACCATCTCTTATATCATGTCTGCGGTCTCGGACCATCTCTTATATCATGTCTGCGGTCTCGGACCATCTCTTGTATCATGTCCACAGTCTCTTACCATCCCCTTTATCATGCCTGTAGTCTCGGACCATCTCTTGTATCATGTCGGCAGTCTCGGACCATCTCTTGTATCATGTCGGCAGTCTCGGACCATATCTTGTATCATGTCCACAGTCTCTGACCATCTCCTGTATCATGTCTGCAATCTCTGACCATCTCTTGTATTTTATCAGGTCTGCAGTCTGTGAGTGGGAATCTGGAGAGGAAGCAAGAGTGGGAGAGCCCAGATGTGGGAGATGTGAATTCAAGGAGGAGTCAGATGTGTGTGGACTGTGGACAGGAGACTATAGGATAACACTAAAGCCACCAACCTGGAGCCGTCTGACTGAGCCCTGCACAGTGTACCTGAGAGGAGGTCAGTGACAGTGCCACCAGGCCAGTCTGAGTTTACTGATGTAAGGGGGGAGTGAATACAATAATTTAAGGGGGCATTGATATAACGGTTCCCCTTGTATTAGTAACCCCCCCCTTACCTTTGTGTATTCACTCTGCGGATGGTGGTCTCTGGTCACCAGATCCCCCCCCTTACATCAGAGTTCCCTCTTAAATCATGGTTTGCAGCATTCCCCTTTACGTCAGAGTTCCCTTGCACTGTAAGGGGGAATCCTGCAGACTCTGATGTAAGGGGGAACGCTGTGCTGGCTGGGTTATATTAATCTGGCCTTCATGTAAATGGAGAAATATGGTTTTTGACTTTTGTTTAAATTAAACACGTTACTAATAGCACTAGCTACATGTGTATAGTTTAAATACTGATATTTACACTGATTAGCACTGAAAACGGCAATTTTAGGTACTTTTTAGCAGTGTCAATAAAAAATACGGCTCTGTCAGTAAATTTCACGATTTTTGGCAGAAAAAAATTGGAGCCGTTTGAAAATTTTAGCGTCCTGCCAGTAAATTTCACTTCGGGGGGTTGGCAACACTGGAGAGGATGCATATTTGGGTGAGGCCAGCACAAAAGGGTTAAAGTGAACCTGTGAGGATATAAATATGAAAGCTGCCATTACTGACTTCCCTCTGTAGGTGCAGGCTCCAAGATTGCCATTTTGACCTTGGCTTCGCTTAAATGACAGTAAGGCAGTGCTTCTCAAACAGTAAAGGCACCCTTTAAAATTATGGACAATCTCGAGGCACCCTATTCTAAAATGTAAAAAGCGATTCTAATAGTTTTACATAATGTAGAAACATCCACACAAGTAGGACACCCAACACTTTTGCAAACTGGAACTGACTAGAATTCTTATGTTTCTCTTCATCAATTTCTCTCCATCAGTCAGCTAATGTGACCCCAGTGCTGAAGAAGAGGGGCAGGGGAGGGTCAAACACGTATGTTGTGGAGGCGACAGACATCCTCCTTATCAACTGATGATGTCATTGGTTGTTAGGATGCCAGTGTCTAGAAAGTCGTGATGGTACATAAAGAAAACCTGTGACTTTGTGTAACTAAAAGCAAGGCTTCATCCACCTGCTGGCTTCTCTACAATTTTAGATAATTTTTTAGGCATTTTGCCAAGGCTCTCCTGAAGCAGTCTCAGGGCACCCTGGTTGAAAAAGGCTGGAGTAAGGTACTCAACTAATAAAACGACAGGATGACGGTCTTGGAGAAGAGCCTAGCCCTTTCAAAATAAATCATCAATGACAGCCCTATAGTTCTATTTGTATTAGGAGGGAAGGAATGTGGGAGGGTGGAAAGGAAGTAGAAGTTTAGAGTGGAAGAAGAGAGGAAGATCGGGAGGAAATATAGCAGGAAGAAAGGAGGTGAAAGCGGAATTAAACCCTCCTATCCTTTTCAGCCAAGGAAGCTGTCATCTTAACCTCTGTTTAATCCGCAACTGCCATGATGCTACACATTTGATCATTATTATTGTAGCAAGGTCCCAGGTCCCCTTTGGTCTAATGAGAACCTCTAGAGTTAGGGACAGTTGACATCCTTTAGTGTAGAGTGGGTTACAAGATATGGTGGGTGTAATGCAAGGTAGATTCATGGGCGCCAGACACTTCTTGAATGCACCCAGCAGGACATCACATTTGCATGTGTAGGATTGCTGTCTCCTATGGCAACAGTCTTATAACAGTTTCTAACTCAAGTTGTAATGAACTTCTGTACTTCCTCTACAATCACTTCTTGTAGAACTTTGCTCCACTGAGCTCCCAGTCTCTCTCACGAGACTTGCTGGTCCACTGCCACTGTATCTCCTGAGCTCTTCCAAACTTCTTTTGAGTATCTTCCTCAAGCGTCACCCCCCCTTCCCTGCTGGGTCCCTAGCTTGGCACTCACAGATACTCATCAAGCATCAACCCACTGGCCTGCTCAGCAGTGTTGCCAACCGTCAGTATTTTTACTGGCAGCCAGTAAAAAACAGGCAATTTCCCCCTGCCAGTAAATGCTAGTAAAAAGAACAGGTTGCCAGTAAAAAATATGGCTGTGACGCTCAGCCCAGCGCCAGCCGAGACCATATGAGTGCCTGCTACAGAGTGTTCGGGGGCGGCTCTGGTGGAGGCGGTGCCTGAGCATGTCCTGTGATGTCATGGTGCAAGGGGGCCAAGCAGAGAGGCCAGAGCCTTGTGTGTGTGTCTAGGGGGGTGGAAGCAAGGCAGGCCAGGAGCGGGACCATCAGTGATGTTTGAACTGGAGGGACCTGGATTGGAGAGAGACTGCCACTGTGACTCAGTAGGGGATGTGTCGTGTCAGTAATCTGTACTGCTGCACACTGCTGTCAGTGTCACTGTGAGAGTCAATTTCATATGTGTGCCGCCCATTCTAATTTCTTGCCCCCCTGAGTCCTGTCCCTGAGCTACTTACTTACTATATCGAAAATAAATTAAGAAATATGTTTTTTGCCTTATTATCTACCTTAAATCACATTGCGAATTTCATATTGCACTTGTTTGTAGCTTAAATAGTGAATTGTGTAACTTTTGGAAATGCCAGTAAAAACTTGGCTGTGCCAGTAAATTATGGGTGTCGTGTCAGTAAATTTCAATCTGTTAGGTTGGCAACACTGCTGCTCAGTCCCTGGCTTGGCACACAAGGCTGTTCTGCAAGCGTCACCTCCGCTGGCTGGGTTCCTGGCTTGACACCTGCTGAAGTTTCCCAATTCTTCACAGTTCCTTGTCGGTGAGAACACTGCTCTGGTACTTGCTTCAGCTACTCACTGTGGTCCCTGGTAGTAAGGTGGTTGGTCCCTTAGTGGCGACAGCTTCCCCTCTACCTCCAATCACGACAGGTTCTCCGGCCGGCAGAACCGCCACTTCTGGTTGAACTGCAAGCCGCAATCTCAACCCTACGCTGCTCTCTTGCTTCTGGATAGGTCCTCAGACAGCCAAGCAGCCAGATGTCCCCAGGATAAGCCTCAGACTCTGGCCTAGCAGCCCGGGGCAGCACAACACACGTCCACCCAGACAGCCATCCAGGTGGCACAGAACCCCGATCGCATGATCTCACCCAAATAAATAGGCTCTCCCAGCAGGCCAAAAGACCCAAGAAGATCCCTGCCCATTGGCTGAGACACCCCATCTATTCCTAATCTGTCCTTGCATTGCCCTTATCTTATCTCATTCCACCAGATACCCGGCCATCTAGTGACAGAAGAGAGAAGTGTAGCAACTCCAGAATTAGGGTGGAATCAATTGATCTCCTATCAATTGGCCAAGGCAACTATACCTGGCAGGTACATTTAAGAGCAACCCTGCCTAAACATCAGGGTGCTACATTATTATGACACCAGCCGTTTGATGGTTTGAAAAATTGGTTGTGAGCACAAGCAAATGTGACATTTCCAGCATGTTGGGAATGTAACTGTTTTGTGAAACTGTTAAATTGATGGATTTAGTTCCACTCGAAAGGAAAAATGGAAGGAAGAAAAATAGAGGAAGAACTTACAAGGAAGGAAGGACTTAAGTGGGAGAAGATGAATAAGCAAGAATTTAATAAAGGACTTAAAGCTAACTTCACTCTCTTAATCAATTTTGTTTTCAATAGATTTGTATTCAAAAGTTTAACAGACTTCTTAGGATACAAACAGTATCATACAGATATAGAAAGATCCGTGCACCCTCAATGGTATCCAATTGTCAGATCATTGTAAATATAATACAAAAAACAAGTGTAAAAGGTAAATCCAACTAATTTAAGTTACTGCTTACCCATTGCATATATAAAATAATCATAGCATAAACAATTCAGGAACATTACTCTGAAAAACATCTCTGCAACAGTTGATCCAACTGTAGCGCAATAGCATAACTAGAGATATTATCATTGTGGTTGATTTATCACTTCAAAGCACTTTATGAAGCTCCCACATTGACATCGATATATGAAAGGCTCTAGGACTCTCCATTTGCATCCATAAGGTTAATGTCATTAAGCATAAAAAGTGAAGAAAAGAAAAAAAAAGAAAAAAAGAAAAAGGGAGTAAAAGGAAGAAGAAAAGAGGTAAGAAGAAAGAAGCAGGAGTCAATTTCCTCGGCCTAGGCTCCCGACTGCCTAATTTTGGGAGCTATGGTGGTATTGAATCCAGGGGGACCATACCTTTCGAATCTGGCTTGTTTGTCCCTGGGGATACTGGTCAGTTTTTCATTGACCATGATCCAGGAAAGTTTATGTTTTACTAATGATACATTGACCACTGGAAATTTCCATGCTCGCGCTATAGTAATTTTAGCTGCTAAGAAAATGAAAACAAATGAAAGTGCGGAGATGTTTAGGTATCTCATCCAGTCCACAAACAGCGCTTTTATAGAATTTTTAGGTATGTTTTATCCTGTCACTGAATTGACTGGGGTGAATATTCTGACCCAAAAGCTCTGGACCTTTGGACAGGACCACCAAACATGATGAAACATAGTACCCTCTCGCCCAAACTCTCTAAAGCAAAGGGGTGAAGTGCCAGGGTACAATCTCGCCAGCCTCGCCGGGACCAGGTACCATCTAGACAGCACCTTGTAATTCGCTTACATCACGGAAGTATTGAGTATTCCTCTGTGCACCATGGTCGACCACTGCACCAAGATGGACTATTTTAATCTTTATACTGCTAGCATTAGTAAGTAGATAGGAAAGTATATCATATTTATTTGTTTTAAACTTTTTTTTTACATTTCTTCAGTTGCTTCCTGGCTTCCAGGCCTTGGCAATTGATGTCATACATCCAAGGACTCTTCAGGAGGTGAGGATGGGCTTTCTCAGCTAAGAACACCCTCTGTCTGCTTGCCTGAGCTAAGGGCAGATGGATTCCTGGAAGTATATGCTACAGGAATCATCTGCCCTTACTCAAGATGGCCATGGCTAGAAAGGCTAGGGGTGTTTTTCAAAGTGATTTATCAACAAAATAAAGCATGGAGACATGAATGGATGGGTAAGTTTGCTTTGAAAGTTAATAATGATTTCATGTGCAGTTTTGGCCTGTGGTGCTCAGATGCAGTGTAGTTCCATGGAAAAAAAGCCTAACACTAACTATCCTTAAAAACGTCCCCCCTCACCGTTCCCCATGTATAAAAGAAAGGAAAGAGAAAGGCGCCTCTAGGTGCCGTGGATTTATTACAGGCGCAATGGGATTAACCACTTCAATACCGGGCACTTTTCCCCCTTCCCGCCCAAGCCAATTTTCAGCTTTCAGCGCTGTCACTGTTTAAATGACAATTGTGTGGTCATGCTACACTGTACCCAAACAACATTTTTATAATTTTCTTCCCACAAATAGAGCTTTGTTTTGGTGGTATTTGATCACCTCTGGGGTTTTTATTTTTTGCTAAACAAATAAAAAAAGACCGAAAATTTTGAAAAAAAAAAGTTTTTCTTTGTTTCTGTAAATAAGTAAGTTTTCTCCTTCACTGATGGGCACTGATAAGGCTGCACTGCCGGGTACTGATAAGGTGGCACTGATAAGCACGGATGAGGTGGCACCAATGAGGTGGCACTGATGGGTACTGAAATGCAACACTGATGGGCACTGATAGACGGCACTGATATGCAGCACTGATGGGCACTCATAGGCAGCACAGATGGGCACTCATAGGCGGCACATATGGGCACTTAAAGGCAGCACTGATGGGTACTTATGGGTGGTACTGATGGGCACTGATAGGTGGCACTGATGGGCACTGATGAGTGGACACTGATGGGCATGGCTGGGGACTCATAGGTGGCACTGATTGACACTGATGAGTGGCACTGGTTGGCATCACTGATTAGGAGGCACTGGCAGGTATTGCTGGTGGGCACATCATGTGTGTGCACACATTGGCATCATGTGTGGGCACACATTGCCACCCATGGCCACCAGGAATGCAATCCCTGGTGGTCATCAGTGGTGACCATCCCTGGTGGTCCTGGTGGCATCCCTGGTGGTCCTGGGTGAGCATCCAAGGGGGGGCTGCGCTGATAAACAATCAGGATGGAAGATAGGAAAAACGGTAGTAGGTAAGTAAGGGAAGGATGGAAAGGAAGAATCTGAATAAAACTTCCCAGTAAAATCCTCACTTCTCTCTCCTACAAATCATCTGGCAGGCTAGGAAGGAAAGACTTCAGAGGGAGAAGAAGAATAAGGAATAAAGAAAGGACTTTCACGAGAGAAAAAAAATAAGGAAGGAAGTAATAAAATACTTAAGATGGAGAAAGGAAAGAATGAAGGATGTAGGAGGGAGAAAAGGAAGAACAAATTTATAAAGAAAGGCAGGAATGAAAAGGGAAGAGATGAGGAAGGGTGGAAGTTGAGACGGAAGACAACAAGGGAGTAAAAAAGTGAAGTAGAAGAATAAGAGGAAAAACAGTAGTAGGAAAAAGAGGAATGGAAACGATGAATCTCAGTAAAACTCCCGATTAAAATCCTCCTTACGTTCTCCTAGAAATCATCTGGCAGGTTATGGAGAAAGGAAGGAAGGAAGGAAAGAAGGAAGGAAGGAAGGAAGAAAAGAAGATAAGAAAGAAAGAAAAACTTTAGAGGGAGAAGAGGAATAATGAATGAAGAAAGAAGGAGTTACAAGTGAGAAGAGAAATAAGGAAGTGATTAAAGGGGTTGTAAAGGTAAAAATTTTTTCACCTTAATGCATTCTATGCATTAAGGTGAAAAAACTTTTGACAATACCGCCGCCCCCAGCCCCCCCGTTTTACTTACCTGACGCCTCGAATCTTCGCTGCTCGTTCTCGTCATCTCCACTGCAGCTCAGCCTGGTCGCTGATTGGCTGCGGTGGATGGATTGAAAGCAGCGCAGCCATTGGCTCGCGCTGCTGTCAATCACATCCGATGACGTGGCGCGCCGGGGGGCGGGGCCGAGTGATACAGCAAGCGGCTATAGCCGCCGGCTGTATCACGAGAGCGCGCCCGCAAGCGCTCACCACCATGCGAGGGAGCTCGCATTAAGGTGGTGAATGCTTGCGGGGAGGAGCTGAAACAGCGGCCGAGGGACCCCAGAAGACCAGGTTCGGGGCCACTCTGTGCAGAACGAGCTGCACAGTGAAGGTAAGTATAACATGTTTGTTATTTTTTAAAAAAAATAATTTTACCTTTACAACCCCTTTAAAGACTTTAAAGTGGATGTAAACCCATAATTGCCAACATTGAAAAAAAAATATGTGGGACACTTTTTTGGCTGTAGGCGGAGCCGTACAATAATTAGGGGGCGGGGCAATCGTTTGTAGGCGTGGCTTAGCAAAAACCTATAAGTGCGGCACGCGAAGCGTGCCGTGGCGAAAGTGGGCGTGGTTTATGTGAAAAGTGGGCGTGGCTTACATGAAAGTGGGCGTGGCTTAGGTGGCCGTGGGTGTGGCTTAAATGGGCGTGGCTCAAGAAGGTGTGGTTAGAGTCTGAGATGAATGAGGGATGGAGAGGGAAAGAGGGAGAAGGAAAGGGGGAGAGGGGAATGACTGGACAGCAGCCCCAGATCCTACACTATAGAAATGTGCATTCTAGAAAGTTTAACAATCAGCAGATAAAGATACTCCAAACACCTGGTGTTAACGCTTCAATCATCCCGCCACCATGGTTGTTATGGTGTCAGGATGATTGAAGCGCATTATTTCTATTATTACATTGTAATATAAAATTAAATCATTCAACTCACCATAATGCCGAATCAGTGGGATCCCTGAGCGTGTCACTAGCCATGTCGCCTGCCACCAGCCGTCCGTCCTTGCATCAGGTGCCCCCGGCAGAGTCTGTCCTTGCATCAGGTGCCCCCGCCAGAGTCTGTCCTTGCATTAGGTGCCCCCCGGCAGAGTCTGTCCTTGCATCAGGTGTCCCCGGCAGAGTCTGTCCTTGCATCAGGTTCCCCCGCCAAAGTCTGTCCTTGCATCAGGTGCCCCCGCCAGAGTCTGTCCTTGCATCAGGTGCGCCCGCCAGAGTCTGTCCTTGCATCTGGTGCCCCCGGCAGAGTCTGTCCTTGCATCAGGTGCCCCCACCAGAGTCTATCCTTGCATCAGGTGCCCCCGGCAGAGTCTGTCCTTGCATCAGGTGCCCCCGGCAGAGTCTGTCCTTGCATCAGGTGCCCCCGGCAGAGTCTGTCCTTGCATCAGGTGCCCCCGCCAGAGTCTGTCCTTGCATCAGGTGCCCCCGCCAGAGTCTGTATAGACCCCCTCAGTGCAGACCCCCTCCATCAGTGCAGATCCTCTCCATCAGTGCAGACCCCCTCCATCAGTGCAGACCCCCCTCTATTAGTGCAGACCCCCCTCAGTGCAGCCCCCCCTCTGTTATTGCAGCCCAACCTCTATTAGTGCAGCCCCCCTCTATTAGTGCAGACCCCCCCTCAGTGCAGCCCCCCCTCTATTAGAGTGGCCCCCCTCAGTGCAGCCCCCCTCTATTAGTGCAGCCCCCCCTCAGTGCAGCCCCCCTCTATTAGTGCAGCCCCCCTCTATTAGTGCAGACCCCCCTCAGTGCAGCCCCCCCTCTATTAGTGCAGCCCCCCCTCAATTAGTGCAGACCCTCCCCTCAGTGCAGCCCCCCCTCAATTAGTGCAGCCCCCCCCTCAATGCAGCCCGGCCCCCGCTCAGTGCAGGAGTGGCCGGTGTTCTGCCAAGAAAGTTCCCCTCGGCAATGAAGGACCCCCTGTACTGTAGAGCGGCAGCGCCGGCCGCCATTTTGCTGGAGCCCGCTGCTCCAAAAACAAAAAACCAACATTCTCGATTTTCCTTATGGAAAATCCCGATTCGGGACAGCCTCCAATCGGGACGAGGGTCCCAAAATCGGGATTGTCCCGGGAAAATCGGGACTGTTGGCAACTATGTAAACCCAATGTCATCCTTTCTAAACTACTGCCATATGGGTTATCTATAAGGATATACATGCCTCCTGCATGTATCTTTACCTGTCAAATGTCTCCCCTCTGTCTGTTATGAGACCCGAAAAACTGCAGATTCTGTGGGCGGGTCTGTTGTCTGGAGCTCGGTGGGTGGAGTCGGGATGTCAGTAGACTCCCCACCCACCTCTACACTCCCCTTGTCAATATGCATTTTCTCCTGTGTATTTCTTACACTGAACTTCTGCTATGATCTCTAACATCCAGTGAAAAGACAGGAAAGTAACCACATGACTTCAACATGCCAAATCATGCTGAGGTGTGGAACAGCCAATCCTTGCAGAGCTGCTGAAGAAAGGAGTGGGGGTGGGAAATAAAAAATAATGCATGTCTTAGGCTAGTCCACGAGATATGTAAATCACTTGTCACTCACAGCAATGGGGAGGATTTGACAAAGTTTTTCTCTGTTTGTCAAGTTTTATCTCACTGAACAATAAAAGAGGATTGCTCAGAGATGGATTAACTCTTTGTGGCAAGACTGGGCTCAAATGATAGCAAATCTTATACTCTACAGTGTAATATATAAAAAAAAAATCTGGTTTACATCCACTTTAAGATGGAGAAAAGGAAAAAATGAAGGATGTAGGAGGGACAAAAGGAAGGAAAGAAGAAATTAAGAAAGAAAGGAAGGAATGAAAAAGGAAGAGGGGAGAAAGGATGGAAGTAGAAAAATAGGAAAGAATAAAACAAGAGAGAGTAGAAGGGAGAGGTGGATGGATGATAGGAAAAACAGAGGTAGGTAAAGGGCGGATTGAAAGGAAGAATCTCAATAAAACTCCCTAAAAAAATCCTCACCTTGTTCTCCTCAAAATCATCTGGCAGGCTATGCTGGAAGGACGGAAGGAAGGAATTAAGGCTGGGTTCACACCCAAATCGCATGCGGCTCACAGCAGGTTTTCGGTGCGTTCCTGTTCTCTGTTTTAGGGCCAATTCAGGCCCGAATTTTCGCCTGATTTCAGACCTGAGACAGAGCCAAAAAGACACACAGGACCCCAGTGCAATTCGCACCGGAGCTGCCACAGAGATATGTGAATCGGCTCTATTGAGAGCCGGACACACTTGCCTGCCCTCTGAATTAGATGCGGGGAAACCCGCATCCAATTCGCACAAGTGTGAACCCAGCCTAAGAGGGAGGAAAATAATAAGGAATAAAGAAAGGAAAAGACTTATGAGGAAGAAGAGAAATAAGGAAGAGAGTAATTATGGACTTAGGAGGGAGAAGAGGAAATAAGGAAGGATGTAGGAGGAAGAAAACAAGGGAGCAGAAGGGAGAAGAGGAAGGAAGATAGGGAAAAAGGAAGAATCTCAATAATACTCCGCAGTAAAATCCACACCAAGAAATCATCTGGCAGACCATGCTGGGATTTATCATTTCTCCGATTGTAGCTAAAAATCAGCTGCCCAAATCTGCAAAAAATGAAAATTTTATGTCAAGCCAAAAACATGTTTCACACGTTTTGGATAGCATAGGGAAAGACTAAAACTCCTGTCATGTTTTAAATGCTATCTGTGGCTCCATTAGAGAGATATACGTTCATTCCTTGCCCTTCTAACAATGGATTACCCAGGACAGGAAGTGAGGGAAAATCTGGAACAGGGATACAGGCAGACATAAAAATCTGACAACAGTTATAGCCTCTCCCTAATGCCTCGTAAACATGATCGGATTGTTGGCCAACAAAACCGTGGAATTTCGTCCGAAGGGCGTTGGCTCAAACTTGTCTTGTATACACACGGTCACACAAATGTTAGCCAACAATTACGAACGTAGAGACGTACTACGTGGTTTTTCAGCTCTTTAGCGCCACCCCTTGGGCTCCTTCTGCTAATAACTGGCTACAAGGGCGTGTTCAGAGGGTGGTGATAAATGGGGAGTACTCAGAATGGTCCGGGGTGGGTAGTGGGGTCCCCCAGGGTTCTGTGCTGGGACCAATCCTATTTAATTTGTTCATAAACGACCTGGAGGATGGGATAAACAGTTCAATCTCTGTATTTGCAGACGATACTAAGCTAAGCAGGGCAATAACTTCTCCGCAGGATGTGGAAATCTTGCAAAAAGACCTGAACAAATTAATGGGGTGGGCGACTACATGGCAAATGAGGTTCAATGTAGAAAAATGTAAAATAATGCATTTGGGTGGCAAAAATATGAATGCAATCTATACACTGGGGGGAGAACCTCTGGGGGAATCTAGGATGGAAAAGGACTTGGGGGTCCTAGTGGATGATAGGCTCAGCAATGGCATGCAATGCCAAGCTGCTGCTAATAAAGCAAACAGAATATTGGCATGCATTAAAAGGGGGATCAACTGCAGAGATAAAACGATAATTCTCCCACTCTACAAGACTCTGGTCCGCCCGCACCTGGAGTATGCTGTCCAGTTCTGGGCACCAGTCCTCAGGAGGGACGTACTGGAAATGGAGAGAGTACAAAGAAGGGCAACAAAGCTAATAAAGGGTCTGGAGGATCTTAGTTATGAGGAAAGGTTGCGAGCACTGAACTTATTCTCTCTGGAGAAGAGACGCTTGAGAGGGGAAATGATTTCAATTTACAAATACTGTACTGGTGACCCCACAATAGGGATAAAACTTTTTCGCAGAAGAGAGTTTAATAAGACTCGTGGCCACTCATTACAATTAGAAGAAAAGAGGTTTAACCTTAAACTACGTAGAGGGTTCTTTACTGTAAGAGCGGCAAGGATGTGGAATTCCCTTCCACAGGCGGTGGTCTCAGCGGGGAGCATTGATAGCTTCAAGAAACTATTAGATAATCACCTGAATGACCGCAATATACAGGGATATGTAATGTAATACTGACACATAATCACACACATAGGTTGGACTTGATGGACTTGTGTCTTTTTTCAACCTCACCTACTATGTAACTATGTAACTATGTAACTATGTGTTAGCAGAAGTTTGGTGAGTGTTGATTCACGCTTTTCTTTTCGCGTTTTTCATTTAGCGCTTTTCAATTCATGCTTTTAAGTTTGTTTTTGAATGGCCGTCAACCAGACATGTTGCGGAATCGGAGGAGATAACGTGTTATTTATTATTGGCCTTGGAGTTATTGCTTTGACATTATTTTTTGGTTGAATAATGATTTTATTTGGTATATTTTCTATATTTTTGGATGCATAGAATGCACATTTTGGTTAGGTTCTATTGGCAGATAGCAGGTCTAATTTTATTTGTTTATTTTTTTTTAATGCACAATAAAAAAATTGTGGAGAATAATACTTGGCTATGTGTTTTACTTCAAATGACAGTTTGGGAGAAGGCAGTTACATTTAAAAAATACAATGTAAAATTAACAAGGACATTGGGAAAAAAAAGCTTTTGAAAATTAGTTTGCAATAACTCCATCAGTATCACCAGCAAAACAGCTTCATTATTATCCCATTAAAGAAGAAGAGAATTGTGCGCTGCATTTGGAGATTGCATAATTTGCCACGTCACGAATGTTAATTCTCCATTACGAACGCTGGTTTACAAGGCCGGCCGCTTCTGTCTCGCTTCTGTCTCATCCTTGCTTCTGAGCATGCATGTTTGTACTTTGGACTTTTGTCCGATGGACTTGTGTACACACGATCGGAAAATCCGACAACACACCTTTGTTGGCGGAAAGTGTGAAAACATGCTAGCCAACATTTGTTGGCGGAAAGTCCGACAACAATTATCTGATGGAGCGTACACACGGTCGGAATTTCCGCCAACAGCCTGTCATCCAACATTTCCAGTCGGAAAGTCTGATCGTGTGTACGGGCATACCTCCCAACATTTTGAGATGGGAATGAGGGACACCTACTAGCAAACGTATGTAGGCATAGGACACACCCCTTGCCACACTCCCTTAAAGGAGAATTAACCAAAAACAAAAGGTTAATTAAATCCACAAGGGCTTTTTTTTTACCACTACTATTCCTTTATATTGGCTTTTAAAATTCACCAATTCATCAATTTAGAATTTTGATGAAAGGTTTAGCACTGGGAAACACTTTTTGAAAGATAAAAAGTGCATTTCATTGACAACTATATAGATCAGACCAAAATGAGGGACAAATGAGGAGGAATGAGGGACAGAGGGACGTTGCTCCAAATCAGGGACAGTCCCTCGAAATCAGGGACAGATGGGAGGTATGTGTACGGGCCTTTACACTACTAAAGAAAAGCATTTTCATTTTTGTGTTGCTGTTGGAGAGTTCCCCTTACTTCCTGTCTGATAAAACGTTGTCAGTAGGACAGGAAGTGCGGGGAAATCTCTCTAACGGAGCCCTAGCTAAAAGTGAAGCCGGGGTTCTCCCCACTCTATCCAATAGAGATACATAATGACATACAGCCCAGTGTGTGTGTGTGGTGTAATAAGGATGGCGCAACTGCTTCAGAGATACAGTAGTGCACTGCATATGCGCCAAGGTAAAGTAGAGGCCATCATCTCCCATTGGAGTAGGCCTCACCCTTGTGTGATCATGGGAATTTTTCCTAAAACTGCCCTAATCCCTTAATAAAACGTGAGATTCAGAAAGAAACATTCTCTTTCAGTGTACATGAGAAATATATCTGATGCCAGCAGACTACATTAGACAAAACATATGCTGGTTGTGCATCCCTGAATGAGATATAAGCAGCAGAAAAGCTCCAGAAATTGGCTGCTATTTCAATAGCAGAGTCCCATTAAAAAGTGACCGAAGATTGCTTGAGGACAGCCATTGCTCTGTAATTACTTTGTTCTGCTCGGGGAACAAAAATGCCTTTAAAAATTCCAGATCTGCAATAAATACATTTCTTTGTTTTATTTACTTTTTGTTACTGTTTTTTTTTTTGCTGAACCCATTACCTGATATTAAAAAGGTTTATAGGAAAACTACAAATCTAGTATGGCATTCCAAACATAAAACCCAAGGATGTGATAATTGCCAAGGTCTTTTTCACATGGGTAGCACTAAAAACAGGCAGGTAAGCCACGTTTTTACCACCACATCCCCCTTGACCACCCACCTAAAGTACACAACACAGTTATGCCCCGTACACACGGTCGGATTTTCCGACGAAAAATGTGTGATAGGACCTTGTTGTCAGAAATTCCGACCGTGTTTAGGCTCCATCACACATTTTCCATCGGATTTTCCGAGACACAAAGTTTGAGAGCAGGATATAAAATTTTCCGACAACAAAATCCGTTGTCGGAATTTCCGATCGTGTGTACACAAATCCGACGGACAAAGTGCCACGCATGCTCAGAATAAATAAAGAGATGAAAGCTATTGGCCACTGCCCCGTTTATAGTGCCGACGTACGTGTTTTACGTCACCGCGTTCAGAACGATCGGATTTTCCGACAATTTTGTGTGACTGTGTGTATGCATGACAAGTTTGAGCCAACATCCGTCCGAAAAAATCCTAGGATTTTGTTGTCGGAATGTCCAATCAATGTCCGACCGTGTGTACGGGGCATTAGAAGGGCCTGTTCACATGTCACGGCTGCAGAAAATTTGACAAAGGCATGTCCAGTTGGCAGATGGCATTGCCTGTCAATTTTGGCCATTGAAGACAATGGTGCTGCAACTTTATTAGGTACACCTTGCTAGTCCTGGGTTGGACCCCCTTTTCCCTTAATGCCCCGTACACACGGTCGGACATTGATCGGACATTTTTTCCGACGGATGTTGGCTCAAACTTGTCTTGCATACACATGGTCACACAAAGTTGTCGGAAAATCCGATCGTTCTGAACGCGGTGACGTAAAACACGTACGTCGGGACTATAAACGGGGCAGTAGCCAATAACTGTCGTCTCTTAATTTGTTCTGAGCATGCGTGGCACTTTGTGCGTCGGATTTGTGTACACACAATCAGAATTTCCGACAACGGATTTTGTTGTCGGAAAATTTTATAGCCTGCTCTCATGGAAAATGTGTGATGGAGCCTACACACGGTCGGAATTTCCGACAACAAGGTCCTATCACACATTTTCCATCGGAAAATCCTATCGTGTGTACGGGGCATTAGAACGGCCTTAATTCTTTATGGCATAGATTCAAAAAGGTGTTGGAAACATTCCTCAGAGATTTTGGTACTTATTGACATGATAACATCACACAGTTGCTGCAGATTTGTGGGCTGCACATCCATGATGCCAATCCCCCATTCCACCACATCCCAAAGGTGCTCTATTGGATGAGATGTGGTGAGTGTGGAGGCCATTGGAGTACAGGGACCTCATTGTCCAGTGGTGAGATGATTGGAGCTTTGTGACATGGTGCATTATCCTGCTGGAAGGAGCCATCAGAAGATGGGGACACTGTAGTCATAAAGGGATGGACATGGTCAGCAACAATACTCAGGGAGGCCGTGGTGTTTATACGATGCTCAATTGGTACTAAAATGCCCAAAGTGTGCCAAGAAAATATCACCCACACCATTACACCACCACCAGCCTGAACCATTGATACAAGGCAGGATGGATCCATGCTTTCATGTTGTTTACACCAAATTCTGGCCCTACCATCTGAATGTTGCAGCTGATATCGAGATTCATCAGACCAGGCCACATTTTCCAATCTTCTAGTGTTCAATTTTGGTGAGCCTGTGCCAATTGTAGCCTCAGTTTCCAGTTCTTAGCTGACAGGAGTGCCACCTGGTGTGCTCTTCTGCTGCTGTAGCCCATCTGCCTCAAGGTTCAATATGTTGTGCGTTCAGAGATGGTGTTCTGCATACCTTGGCTGTAACTAGTCGTTATTTGAGCTACTGTTGCCTTTCTATCATCTCGAACCAGCTTGCCCATTCTGCTCTGACCTCTGGCATCAACAAGGCAATTTCCTCCACACAACTGCCGCTCACTGGAAATTTTCTCTTTTTCAGGCCATTCTCTGTAAACCCTAGAGATGGTTGTGTGTGAAAATTCCCAGTAGATCAGCAGTTTTTGAAATACTCAGACTGGCCCTTCTGGCACCACCATGCCACGTTCAAAGTAATTTAAATCCACTTTCTTCCCCATTCTGATGTTCGGTTTAAACTGTAGCAAGTCGTCTTCACCGCATCTAAATGCCTAAATGCATTGAGTTGCTGCCATGTGATTGGCTGATTATCAATTTGTGTTACCAATTAATTGAACAGGTGTACCTAATAAAGTGGCTGGTGAGTGAAAATGTTAGCAAAATAGGAATTACAAATAGTTAAAGTGTTCCTAAACCCTATAATGCGGATTCATTATAAGTGTATGTGTGTCAGCCACTTATGTGTAAACGTAGACTGTATATTTTTTCATTCATCCATTCTTGTAAAATACCTGGTGATCCTGGCAGTTTCCTTGGGGTCCTTTAAAAACTGACCCCGCCAAGCATGGAAGCAGGCCTGTGCTGGCATAGTCAGTTTGCGTCCCCTGGATTGCTGTTATGAGATGCAGAACGCCAAGTGCCCGCACGGCGTGCCGGTATCTCCTGTAGTCAGTTTCATGGCCGTGTCCCCTGCCTAGACCCGCTGTGTTGCAGGTTCACTCTGTGGGGGGGCGGGGCTCTGTCTCCTAGAATGCAGAGCACAGGTGGGGACATTACCTGTGTTACATCAATTGTTACCACCCCCTTCCTGTAGAGACACGCCCCGCGCCAGGGAGAAGGAGATGGCGAAGGAGTCTGGACTGTCACATGACTGCTGAATATAGTCAGGATAACAGCTACGCAGCAATTATTTATGATAAATATTCAGGCAATTTCAGTTAGTTAATGGGGTCGGCTGCTTTGCTGCTTACACTTAATCTACTGGGGCTACAAACACTTTAATGTTGACTGAGTTTTTCAGAAAGCATAGCACTAGGCCATTAAAGTCACTCTGCACGCTGCTCTTTGATGCCCCTCCTGCCAACATAAGCATGCCGGCATTGGAATCAGTGCAGAACCAGCAACCATGCCAATGCAATGGGGACATGGCCTTTCTTACTAACAACTCCTTTATTAATTCTTTGGGCTGTGAAGACGGCAGAAGTTTTCCTTATTCATCAACTATTTGTTCTAATTTATCACGATTTAATTCTTTTTTTTTTTAGGATCATTATGTTTATCATATTGTTGTTATTCCCCGACATATGATCACTACACGTCATTGGAGGGTTTATTGGACACTTTTACTTTTGATACTTATTATTTATTTATTTATATATATATTTATTTATTTATTTATTTATTTATTTATGTCTGTTTTCATTGCAAATTTTGCACATTGATTTTTTTATATTGTTATGTTCCACCTATTTAGGTATTAATTCAATACCATTAAGTGTGTACATTGTATCACAGTGTTATTCAGTGACATATTTTTTGCGCGAGAGCCCTCTGTTCATTTTTACTACGTTTTAGTGCTTTGTGATACACTTTGAGGTTTGGCTGATTATTGATTTATCACTTGAAGTTCTGTA
The DNA here is from genome assembly GCA_037952925.1 of Lithobates clamitans. Classification (NCBI taxonomy): domain Eukaryota; kingdom Metazoa; phylum Chordata; class Amphibia; order Anura; family Ranidae; genus Lithobates; species Lithobates clamitans. The sequence continues at coordinate 2,165,925 of JBBGZY010001614.1, forward strand.
TTAGGGTTACTTTTTATCATTACTCTCAGTAGCGCGAGAGACACATTCACAATCCCACAAGTGCTTTTTTTTTTACCACTCCTATTCCTTTGGAATTTACAAATGCAGCAATTTAGAAATCAGATGAAAGGTTTAGCACTGGGAAACACTTTTTGATAGATAAAAAGTGCATTTTATATACAACTATATAGATCAGAGCAAAATGAGGGACAAATGAGGAGGAATGAGGGACAGAGGGACATTGCTCCAAATCAGGGACAGTCCCTCGAAATCAGGGACAGTTGGGAGCTATGTCCCTGAGCTATGGGGAAATCTACTTTTGGCAGTTGTCACCAACAAAGAAGTTCTCAAATAAAACTATCTTGTCTATTTCATCAATCATCAGTGGCGGCTGGTGTTTTTTTTTTGCGGGGGGCAGCAAACAAACCCCCCCGGGCCGCGGGGGGAGCGGCACCAGCACAACTGCCACCTACCCCCCCCCCAGCGGCAAGGCACGGCACTAACACCCCCCCACCGGCCACCCACTGTCCTTACCCTGGATGCGGGCGGTCAGAGCTGATGTGGCCATCTTCCAGCGTGGGGGGCTCTGGGAAAACTGCTCCGGTGTCCTCTCCCCTGCCGGTGCTAGGCGTCCAATAGAATCGCCTGACATTTTGGCCAATCTGGAAATGGGTTTCATACCTGCTTCTCGGTTGGCCCGGGAGGAGCATCTAGAAGTTACATTTGCTGTTGCAACACACCTAGGTGGGCTTCGAATGCATCCTCTGCAACCCGAGCCCACCCTATTCTGAAGCATATTAGAGCCTCCGGCTCTAATCAGGTGCTTTAAAAAAAAAAACCCTGGCCGCTGTATTTCATGCACCTGGTGCCCTGAAAGGGGCCGGACGCATAAATAGGGGGCGGCTGTGGCGGCCATGGATAGATTCATGTTATGCATGAATCTATCCACTGCATAAAGGGGGATGGCGAGGAGAGAGGGGGCAGAATTTGTTTTGTTTGTTCGTATTCAAATCAATTAGAAATTTCTGAATTCTAATTGATTCATATTCTATTCTATTATTTTCTTTTCTATTCTATTGTTTCCTTGTCTATTATATTATTTTATATGCTATTCAAATTCAAATTTATTCTATTCGAAAATTCAAATTTCACAAAATGGTTATATTGTTATATATTTTCTAGTCTATTCTTTTCTATTTGTTTATTCTATTCTATTAAATTATTTTCTATTCTATTTTATTCTATTCTTTTCTATTTAAATTCAAATTAATTCTAATCGAAATGCAAATTTCAGAATATGGTTATGTACTTTCTATTCTATTCTGTTGTTTTTTTCTATACTATTCTGTTATTTTATATTCTATTCTAATCTATTATTTTCTATTCTATTCAAATTCAAATTGATTCTATTTGAATTTTGGGAAATAGTTATATTCTTTCTATTCTATTCTATTCTATTGTATTTTGAATTCCATTCTATTCTTTTTTTTTCTATTCTCTTCTTTTCTAGTCTATTCTTTTCCTATGTATTCAAATTTGAATTTATTCTGTTTGAAATTCGAATTTCAGAAGTTGTTTATTTTCTTTTTATTTAATTCTATTCTTTTTTTATTCTATTCTGTTCTGTTATTTTATTTTCTATTCTATTGTGTTCTGTTTTACTCTATTATATTCTATTCTTTTATTTTCTGTTATATTCTTTTCTATTCTATTGTATTTTTTTTCTATTCTATTCCTTCATTTTCTAGTCTATGTTATTCTCTTTGGAAATTGGAAAACCAAATGAAATCTATTTGAATTTGAAAACTTTTCAAATTCAAAAACTTTTCCAATTTGAAACTTTTCGAATTCTAATTCGAAAACTATTTAAATTCGAAAACTATTCGAAATTGATTAAGAAACTAATCAAATTGATTTCAATTCAAATTTCATCCAAATTTTATGTTTTTTTTCGTTATTTGGGATTCATTTAAATTTGTTACTATTGTAATATTTGGTGGAAATTCATACTTAGTTCCTTTTTAGGTATGTAAGTATGTGTGAAAAAAACGACATGTCCCTGTATCTTTTGTATAAATCCATATTTTATTAATATATTTATACAAATTATTAACTTTTTTCTTTCCTCAGGGACGCCATTTGGTCCCAGTACAAGTTTGTGATTTCCTGCTCAAGGCTTTGAGGCTTATTCTCTGCTATTCAATGTTTTTCTTGGGTGTACCCGCCATCTTCCCAGCTTCTGCCTTGTGTGGTCACCCATATCTTTTTATCTTTCTATGTGCTAACGGATTATGATTCATGGAACTGTGGGTATATGTGAACAACTACTTTATTCACCATCACTTTGGCCTGCCATTCAATGTATAGCGGATGTATAATATAATCTTTACCTTCTAGACCACAATTATAATAAACTGCATTACAGATTGTCCCCGAAGAAAGAGGCTAGGTTAATCCGAAACGCGTTGGAACTGTGAATGCAGACCAATACCAGTCCCAATGCTTCATGTCCACATATATGATTCATTTTTTTTGCTACAGTCTGTGTGTTAGCTTAGCATTTTTAAGCACAAATTGTGTTTTATCTTTACTATGTACTTTTTGATACTATTAAAATTTCAAACTTTATAACAGTCTTGCTACACGCCTGTGCCTTTAAAGTCCCACCCCTAGGGGAAATAATTGCATTTCATTTACTATTGTAATGCAGAAATTGGGATATATCGAATTTCGGAAAAACTAAAAATTTGAATTTAAATTTGGAACAAAACCAACCGCACATCTAATATGTAGAGCTGCATTTCCCAAACAGAACTGCCGCTGACCACAGTATATGTTTGGGGGAGATTTTTTGTTGTTGTCTCTGAAGCCAACTGGCTGTTTTTTAATTGATAACTACAGTGGAGCCATGGTTTATGAGTAAGGCGGTTAACGAGCGTTTTTAAAGACTTTTTTTTTTTTTTTTAATTCTGACTCAGTTTGCGAGCAGAATTCAAGCTAATGGGGTGTGTAGTACTGCATTTGGCCAGAGGTGCGAGGATGCCGGGGACACTCTGAACAGTTCGGAGCCGTTCGGAAACTCTCGGAAATATTCCTTTCCCGAGTGTTTCTGAGCCTTTCCGAGGCTTTCGAGTTCAGCCGAGCTGTCCCCGAGTATTTCCAAGACTCTCCGGCGCCCCCCACCTCTGGCTACATGTGGTATTGCATGTAATAGAAGTCAATGCGGAACGAATTATCTTCGTTTCCATTGACTTCTATGGGGAAACTCGCTTTGATATGCGAGTGCTTTGGATTACAAGCATTCTCCTGGAATGGATTATGCTCGTAATCCAAGGTTCCACTGTATTAGAATCTTCTTGGACTCATTCACTTCATTGTGTGACGCAGATTTGTGTATGGTTAAAAGTCATTGCTTGGAACCCATTGAAGGGGAACTGTTTACTTCTGGAACTCCCTCACCAAGCCAATAAGTTTATCTAAACACGTCCAACATTTCATCATCTTCATAAAGGAATTCTCAAACTTTTCTTCAAAGAATTCTCAAACCGGATCACAGAGAGCATTAAAATCTGACCAGAAATAAGAGAGAAGAGTTTTTGTTTGGAGTTCCCCCTTTTCGTGTAACTTCATTTTATCCATGTGTTGTAAATAAATAAGATTAACAAATGTAATATAAACACACTCCATGTTTATTACCTTTTAACTAAAATGTAATTCGCTCCAGCAATTTCACATTGATAACATATAGGAATAGCAAATGAGTTTTCATTATGGAAGCCGTTGGTTGAATAATTAAAGAAGACACATGGTATGTAAATGATAACATGGGAAAGAAAACGAGTTATATATTATGGACTTTGACAGATGAAGATAAAGCTTTTCATATTAATTCATAGTGTACATGTTGTCTGTGCTTATTTCCCAAATGATTCTTTCTCGTCTTCTTGGATGTCTGTATTATAGAAGAGATTTTCCCAATCAGGATCAGGGCCGCTGATAAGTGGATGCCGCCGGTCCTGTACGGCAGCTGAAGGTATCAGATCATGGACAGGAGGAGGTGATCGTGTGTCAGAGGGGGGGGGGGGATTACAAGAACTGATCCCCTGTATAACTGTCAGAAACCATGAACCAGACCGAGACAGAAGTACAGTAAAATCACACTTGTTTATTACTAATTATAAAAAGGTAAATAGAGTAAGCATAGTCAAAGCATAGCCAGAGTCCAGCAACCGGATCGGTTAGTCAGCCAAGCCAGAGTTCAGTAACCAGATCAGATAATCAGCCAAGCCAGAGTTAAGTAACCAGATCGGGTAATCAGCCAGGCCAGAAGACAGGGATCCAAGTAGAGGAACAGCAAGCAGGATATGGAGCCAGAAAGGATGTCAGCAAAGCTAGTCTTTAAACAGGAACACAGGAGATGGTTTCTTGTGATGTGACCAAGGCGAAGGCAGGAATGAAGTGAGCTGGAGATCTTTAAGTAGGCGGGACTGAGGAGCAGATCCACAACAGCTCGTTAACTGTGGAGGGAGATGGGAGCTGGTAATAAGCCGACAGCTGAGCGGCCAGCTCAGAGAAGGAAGGGCTGAGCCAGCCCTGACATTAGCTCTCTCTGCAGCTGAAAGCTGACTTCTCCTCCTCTACCTCCAGTTGGCTTTCAGTTGCTGCAGGGAGAGTCATGCAGGGGATCAGTTCTTGTAATTCCCTCCTGCCACACATATCACCTCCCCCATCCATGATTGGATTCCCCTGCGTCTGCTGCCTGGGCCCCCCTGTATGACCCCCCCTTGCAATGTTGCTGGCTTCATATCCTCTCCCTCTCACCAGCTTTCAGCTGCTGCAGGGGGGAATTGCAGGGGATCTGTCCTAATAAATGCCTCCTGCTGCATCGAGTTCACAAACAAGCGTCCAGCTCCCAGGTGGGCATGGTGACGTCACCGCTAATACTACCCCCTGCGCGTTTCGTCCTAATGGACGTCGTCACTGGGGCAACTGAGATTTTTTTAAATAAATGTGATTTTAATATACTGCACAATAAAGCGCTCCTCTTCTCTTCACACAAGGTTGTGAGCCTACATCTACCTGCAAGTGTATAATACCTGGAGGTGGTCTGAAGGTCATTGCAGTCGGCTGCAGAGCCTGCTTCTCAAATCTCTGCATGTTTTCAGAGTGGGGTTTATATCCATTCATCCGCATAAGGGTCATATCAAGGTGCAGTTAGACCTGTAAAAAGGTCTTTGGTAAGAGGCTAATTTGATTTCTGTGAGATACACTTTAGTGTGGTAATCACTGGAATTCATATTTTATATGAACTACACTATTGGAGCACCTCATTTTGCACACATTTTTGATTTTTGACTGGGACTATTTTTTTTATCTGGATTATTATACGAATTTTCACTATCATGAGACTATTGATTTGTCACATAATATGTGTTGTTTTTTATTAATTAAAGTGGTTCTAAAGGCAGAATTTTTTTTTTATCTTATTGCATTCTTTGCATTAAGATTAAAAACCTTCTGTGGGCAGTGGTCCCTCCTCAGTTCCTCTAATACTTATCTGAGCCCCATCTCGATCCAGTGATGTTGCACGAGAGTCTTGGCATCCCCTGGCTGAGGCAGCAGTGCGCGGCCTTGGCTCCTGCTGCTGTCAGTCAAAGTCAGTAAGCCAATAAGGAGAGAGGGGCAGGGGCCAAGCTGCGGCTCTGTGTCCGAATAGACTCACAGAGCAACGGCTCAGCTTGGGTGCCCCCCATAGCAAGCTGCTTGCTGTGGAGGCATTCGGTAGGAGGGAGGGGCCAGGAGCGTGGATGAGGGACCCGAGAAGAGGAGGATCTGGGCTGCTCTATGCAAAACCATTACACAGAGCAGGTACGTATAACATATTTGTTATTTTTAAACAAAAGAACAAAAACAAAGCATGAATATCACTTTAAGGTTTGTTGAATATTTATTTACAATGTACAACACTGTGCACTTTATCGGATAATGCAACCAATTTTTTTATGTATTTACAATTTAAATATAACTAAAAATTAAAAATATGCAGAAAATACACTATACTGTCAAAAGCATTGGGATGCCTGACTCTCAAAACTATAGCGTTAGGACCGCAGTATACAGAGGAGCCTTGACGTAGGCATTGTGGCTTACACATATGCACTAGATTACCAAATGTATTGGGACGCCTGCCTTTACACGCACATGATCTTTAATGGCATCCCAGTCTTAGTCCATAGGGTTCAATATTGAGTTGGCCCACCCTTTGCAGCTATAACAGCTTCAACTCTTCTGGGAAGGCTGTCCACAAGGTTTAGGAGTGTGTCTATGGCAGTGATGGCGAACCTTGGCACCCCAGATGTTTTGGAACTGCATTTCCCATGATGCTCAGCTACACCTCAGAGTGCATGAGCATCATAGGAAATGTAGTTCCAAAACATCTGGGGTACCAAGGTTCGCCATCACTGGTCTATAGGAATGTTTGACCATTTTTCCAGAAGTGCATTTGTGAGGTTAGGCACTGATGTTGGACAAGAAGACTTGGCTCGCAGTCTCCACTCTAAATCATTCCAAAAGTGTTCTATCGGGTTGAGGTCAGGACTCCGTGCAGGCCAGTCAAGTTCCTCCACCCCAAACTCACTCATTATTGTCTTTATGGACCTTGCTTTGTGCACTGGTACGCAGTCATGTTGGAACATGAAAGGGCCATCCCCAAACTTTTCCCACAAAGTTGGGAGCATAAAATTGGAAGTTCACTGGAACTAAGGGGCCAAGCCCAAATCCTGGAAAAACAACCCCACACCATAATCCCCCCTCCACCAAATGATTTGGATCACTGCACAAAGCAAGGTCCATAAAGACATGGATGAACAAGTTTGGGGTGGAGGAACGTGACTGGCCTGCACAGAGTCCTAACCTCAAACCGATAGAACATCTTCGGGATTATCTAGAGTGGAGACTGAGAGCCAGGCCTTCTCGCCCACATCAGTGCCCGACCTCACAAACGCACTTCTAGAAGAATAGTCAAACACAGTTAGATAGTTATATAGTAGGCGAGGTTGAAAAAAGACACAAGTCCATCAAGTCCAACCTATGTGTGTGATTTTATGTCAGTCTTACATTGTATATCCCTGTATGTTGTGGTCGTTCAGGTGCTTATCTAATAGTTTTTTAAATTATCGATGCTCCCCGCCGAAACCACTGTGTGTGGAAGGGAATTTCACACCCTAACCACTCCGCAGCCTAAGGTTAAACCGTTTTTCTTCTAATTTTATTGAGTGGCCACGTGTCTTTTTAAATTCCCTTTCGCTGAAAAGTTTTCTCCCTATGGTGGGGTCACCAGTACGGAATTTGTATACTGAAATCATATCCCCTCTCTTCTCCAGAGAGAATAAGTTCAGTGCTCGTAACCTTTCCTCATAACTAATATCCTCCAGACCCTTTATTAGCTTTGTTGCCCTTCTTTGTACTCGCTCCATTTCCAGTACATCCTTCCTGAGGACTGGTGCCCAGAACTGGAGAGCATACTCCAGGTGCGGCCGGACCAGAGTCTTGTAGAGTGGGAGAATGATCATTTTATCTCTGGAGTTAATCCCCTTTTTAATGCATGCCAATATTCTGTTTGCTTTGCTTGCAGCAGCTTGGCATTGCATGCCATTGCTGATCCTAACATCTACTAGGACCCCCAGGTCCTTTTCCATCCTAGATTCTCCCAGAGGTTCTCCCCCCAGTGTATAGATTGCATTCATATTTTTGCCACCCAAATGCATTATTTTACATTTTTCCACATTAAACTTCATTTTCTATGTAGTTGCCTACCCTATTAATTTGTTCAGATCTTCTTGCAAGGTTTCCACATCTTGCGGAGAGGTTATTGCCCTGGTTAGCTTGGTAACTGTTTATTCCATCCTCCAGGTCGTTTACGAATAAATTAAATAGGATTGGTCCCAGGACAGAACCCTGGGGGACCCCACTTTCCACCCCTGCCCATTCCGAGTACTCCCCGTTTATCACCACCCTCTGAACTCGCCCCTGTAGTCAGTTTTCAACCCATGTACTCACCCTATGGTCCATGCCAACGGACCTAACTTTGTACAGTAAACGTTTATGGGGAACTGTGTGAAATGCTTTTGCAAAATCCAGATACACCACATTCCCATAGACACACTCCTAAACCTTGTGGACAGCCTTCCCAGAAGAGTTGAAGCTGTTATAGCTAGAAGGGGTTGGCCAACTCAATATTGAAACCCTATGGACTAAGACTGGGATGCCATTAAAGTTAATGCGCGTGTAAAAAAGAGAAAAGGCGCCACTTAAGTAAAGCTGTATAATTTTAATAAACAAGATGCATTAAAACACTCACATGGATGATGGAGAGTGGAAGCACTGCGCGCTCCTTTTTTCAAGCTTGAAAAGGGAGCACGCGGTGCTTCCATCTCACCACTGTGAACGCTCTGAAACGTGTTGCATCACGTTCATGACATCATCCCACCGTACGCTGCGTTCCAGCCCTCTTTCTAGGCCTGCTCGCTGCACTCCAGACCTCACTTTGGTTCCCACCCGAAAGATGGAAGATACCTGGTGAACAGGACGCCGGCTCTGCTTCACACATCCACATAGGAAGATTCTGCTGTTGCCAGCTAGTACAGGAAACTAACGTTCCACTGGACTTCACTATCCTGTTATAAAGATACCTCCATGTGAGTGTTTTAATGCATCTTGTTTATTAAAATTATACAGCTTTACTTAAAGCGGGGTTCCACCCAAATTTTGAACAATATCTGTATGTATTCTCTTCCTTGCCTAGATGCTGACATGCCGTTTAAAAAAATTTAAATCGCCGTAATTACCTTTTATTTTTCTATTCTTCTTTGCACTTCCTGGTTCTCCTCCCGTGGGAGTATGCGTGTTTCTAGCCTCTCCCAGACTCCTGGGAGCTAGTCTCAGGCTTCCCAGGATGCCACTGAGCATGTGCGGGAACGAGCGGTGAATGCTGGGAGCACAGCATTCACCACATCCAGGAAATAAATGCTTGTGGGCTTCAAATGCCCACAATGAAGATGGAAACCGCCTGCAGTGAATAATATAAGTTATTCTTTCCGACAAAATCTGACACAGGCGGACATATTACACACAATATGTGAGTATGTAATGCTGAGAAGAAAAGTTTGTGAATGAACTCAAAATAAAAAAAAATGATAGATAGGTGGACCCCCACTTTAAGTGGCGCCTTATCTCTTTGTTTCCCTTTTTACATGTTTTGGAGTTTGCTTCAACTCCCTTTGCAAGGCTGCCCTGAGTACAAAAGACTTATCTCATACCAGAGCAATACAACTCAAAGGACTCTTGTTTGGACTTACGTTTACATTGTATGCCACAGTTTTTGCGCCACTAACTCCTGTATGTTAATGTGTGTGTAAAGGCAGGTGTCCCAATACTTTTGACAATATAGTGTATGTCACATTGCTCGTATGCATTTACCATCCCCCCCCCCAGGCAGTGATCAAATGCTGCAGGAACTTTAATTTAATTCTTGCTCATGCTGCTATCTTTATTTATTTAAACTTCATTGAAATCTCAAGGCATAATCAGCAATAGCTTTTTATTATACATTTGTGTATGCTAATGAAATCCAAAAGGACAGCGTGTGCTGAGAGATATTACAAGCAGACCTGAGTTAGCATGCTCTTTTTTTGTGCCCCAGGACTAGTATAACCTTTATAACTTCCGTTTGCTTTTCCCGTGTTGTGAATATGCATTTTATGTCTCATAAAGGATTGCCTTTTTGACCGTCTAGACAGAGATGGCGTAAAGAAAAAAAAATACAACCCCCAGGAAATACGAGAAGATATACATGAAGATGTGAAGTGCACGGATCACAGGCAATGCTGTCCGTGTTTAGGCTGCATTGATACAAACCGCACACAAAAGATTCGAGAACCAGTTTTGATCTCCCTTAACTAGTAGCCGCAAGGACTCATGTTGATGAATCCTCACCTCACTGCCAGCTGGATACACAACGTGATTGAGTCTATACAGTTAAAAAAAAAAAAAAAGTAGAGAGCTTATTTCAGTTTCACTCATTCGGAAAAAAAAAAAAAAATAGATTTTGTTTTATTTCATTTTTGGGCGCTGTAAGCCTTTTAAATACAAATGACCGGTGTGAATTTTGAATGATAAGGTCAAAGCCAAGCTTCAAAGCCTGAAGAACAGAAGGAGCTCTTTGACGGACGCAAAAGGTAATCTGGTAACACGAAACAGAACTTATCGCCATTGTCCTGTAGAGCTTTAAAAAAAAAAAAAAAAAGATTACATTGCAAGAAAAAAAAACTTTGTTCAAAGAAAATGTTCTGGGTTCTCTTTATCCATAGGTTAGTTCTGAGGTCATCCCTTTAGATAAGAGGAAATGTTGTTTTTAAGGTTTGGATGTGGAAAGGGGTCTTTCATGTAAGAGCAGTGATGGTGTACTTTGTGAATATAATTAACAGTGGGACAAGGAAGAGAAGATTAGAGGAATTCGATAAAATGTAAAATAAAGAGAGAAAAATCAAATTAAATGTGAAAAAAGGAAATCCAACTTATCTTGAAAGGTTCTCATTTATCCACATAGCACAGCTAGCAGTAGTTGTAGTAGAAGTAGTCACATGCAACTAGACTTGTTCTGTAAAGTTAGTGCCGGTTCACACAAGGGCGACCTATCAGGCGACTTAGCCGCCTGACAAGTCGCGCTTCATGTGTACAATGGAACCGTTCTAATAGGAGCAGCTCAAGTCTTAGAAGGCTCCTGTACTACTTTGGGGGGACTTTGGAGAGGCTTGCATTGACTTCTATACAGAAGTCGTTTTGCAAGCCGCGATAAGGTCACACTGTACAGGGCGGCTTCAGAGTCAGACGACTTTGAAGCCACCCCTGTGTGAACCGGCACTTAAAGTGGTTGTAAACCCACTTTCAAACAAAAAAAAAAAAACTAACAACTACAAGACAAAGGCATCATGAGCTAGTATGCATACGAAATGCATACGAAATTCTTCCACAGCACATGCATTTCCTCTGAAGAAGACCCGATGGGGTCGAAACGCGCCAGCACTATCCAAGCGCCTTTGTATTGCATAATTGATGTATAGTTTTGTACATGCTCCTGTGCTTTTTATAACTTTATGTACACAGTTCATGTGTTTGACTCTAATGTCCTACGTTTAATAAAGCTACCTTTTAAACCATACAATATCTGCATTGTTGTTTGCTACTTAGAAAGCCCCTTCACTCTTGGGGGTAAATTCCCGTTTTTGAGCCTAATTATAGGCTTACCTGTAGCACAAAGTGGTCTGTAAGCCTATGTACACACGATCGGACATTCCGACAACCAAACCGTGGATTTTTTTCCGACAGATGTTGGCTCAAACTTGTCTTGCATACACACGGTCACACAAATGTTGTCGGAAATTCCAAACATCAAGAACGCGGTGACATACAACACGTATGACGAGCCGAGAAAAATGAAGTTCAATAGCCAGTGCGGCTCTTCTGCTGGATTCCGAGCATGCGTGGACTTTTGTGCATCAGAATTGTGTACACACAATTTCCAACAACAAAGTTTTTTGTCGGATAATTTGAGAACTTGCTCTCAAATAGTTGTCGGAAATTCTGACAGCAAATGTCCGATGGAGCATACACACGGTTGAAATTACCGACAACACGCTCACATCGAACATTTCCCGTCGGAAAATCCGATCCTGTGTACGGCACATAAGGGTTTACAACCACTTTAAAGTATTGTATAATGAAATTCAAGAACAAAAATGAAACTGATGTTTACCAGTCTCTAGGTGTGGTGGCTGCATTTGTTTCCTTTATTTTAGGCTGAGAACATTTTTAGCAAGTATGGATAATACTTGGAAAGAAGAAAGAAAGACGCTGAGCAGAAAGAAGAAAGACTACCAAGCAAACACAGTGGTGGCCCATCCCTAATCCATGCGCCCGGCTCCTAATCTACATGCAAGGTGCCGGACGCACGGATTCCAATGTTTTTTTTGTTTTTTTATTTTGTTTTAGAAGCACATGATTAGAGCCTGAAGCCACCCAGTTGTGTGACAATTAGGGCTGTGCATCTTCACTGGTCTCACGATTCGATTCGATTACGATTATCTGGTCAACGATTCGATTCGATTCGATTCCGCGATGCATCACAAAGCATCACGATTACCGACGAGCTCCCGCTTCCGCTTGGGCCGCCTAGGTGGCCCTTCCACCCTGCAATCTTCTGGAACACATCACAGTTCCCAAAAGATTGCCCGGCTATGCAGGACAGCGCAGTGAGACATGCGCACCTGGCTGTGAAGCTGCAAGCTGTCACAGCCGGATGCCCACAGTAGTATTGCCAGCGCTGTGGACAGGCGGGGGAGAGAAGGGAGGGTTTGGGTGGCCACGTCGCTGGATTGTGGGACAGGTGAGTGTCTTTTTATTAAAAGTCAGAACATGCACTTTTTTTGTAGCTGCTGACTTCTAATAAACAAAAAATTGACTGGAACTCCGCTTTGAATTAAAAATAACCTCACTCCCTAAAAAGTGCACTAATCTGGTGCACTACAGGGTACAGAGATTCACACACACTGCTGCTGGGAGGTCAAAAGGGATAGAATCCACAGATGACAAACAGCCCTGTGAAGTTCCCTGTACTGTCTCTGTGCTGACCAGTGGCGGCTGGTGCTCAAAATTTTTTTGGGGGGCGCAAACAAACTGACAAATACTGAACCTCCCCCATCAAACGCAGCCACCTGTGCCCGTCAAACGCAGCCACTTGTGCCCGTCAAACGCAGCCACTTGTGCCCGTCAAACGCAGCCACTTGTGCCCGTCAAACGCAGCCACCTGTGCCCGTCAAACGCAGCCACCTGTGCCCGTCAAACGCAGCCACTTGAGCCCGTCAAACGCAGCCACTTGTGCCCGTCAAACGCAGCTACCTGTGCCCAAACGCAGCCACTGTGCCCAAACGCAGCCACTTGTGCCCAAACACAGCCACTTGTGCCCGCCAAACTCAGCCACCTGTGCCAAAACGCAGCCACCTGTGCCCAAACTCAGGCACTTGTGCCAGCCAAACTCAGCCACCTGTGCCAAAACGCAGCCACTTTTGCCCGCCAAACTCAGCCACCTGTGCCAAAACGCAGCCACCTGTGCCAAAACTCAGCCACTTGTGCCCAAACGCAGCCACTTGTGCCCAAACGCAGCCACTTGTGCCCACCAAACTTAGCCACCTGTGCCAAAACGCAGCCACTTGTGCCCGCCAAACTCAGCCACCTGTGCCCAAACTCAGCCACTTGTGCCCAAACGCAGCCACTTGTGCCCGCCAAACTCAGCCACCTGTGCCAAAACGCAGCCACTTGTGCCCGCCAAACTCAGCCACCTGTGCCAAAACGCAGCCACCTGTGCCCAAACTCAGCCACTTGTGCCCAAACGCAGCCACTTGTGCCCGCCAAACTCAGCCACCTGTGCCAAAACGCAGCCACCTGTGCCAAAACGCAGCCACTTGTGCCCGCCAAACGCAGCCACCTATGCCCAAATGCAGCCACCTGTGCCCAAACGCAGCCACCTGTGCCCAAACGCAGCCACCTGTGCCCGCCAAACGCAGCCATCACTGACCCCCCCAATTACTTTCTTTTAATAAATATATTACAAAGGATGGTGTGCCCCCCGCTGTATGTGCTTTTAAAAAACGATGTCACTTCATACCAAATTTCGCCGGTATACGATCATGTGACTCCCAGCCGTCCCGCCCCTCCTTGCTCTCCTCTTCCCTCTCCGCTCTCCGCTCACGTGTCTCCTGAGTCCTGACGTCAGCGGGGAATTCTCAGTCCTGCCCGCTGACTATAGTTATCGTATCAGAAGAGAGGCGGGCGGGACTGAGAAATCCCCGCTGACGTCAGGACTCAGGAGACGGAAGCGGAGAGCGAAGAAAAGAGCGGAGAGGGGCGGGGCGGGCCGGGAGTCACATGATGGTATACCAGCGAAGTTCGGTATGAAGTGACATTGTTTTTTAAAAAAGCACATACAGCGGGGGCACACCATCCATTGTAATATATTTATTAAAATAAAGACGGTTTAAAAATTTTCTCGAGCGCTTTCCCGGGACAGGCGGGGCTACTAATGACGTCACCAAACATCGATTTTCGGGGTTTTATGCATCGATGCCGCATCGGGGACACCCGAATCGCGATGCATCGATGCAACGATTAATTTCAGCACCCCTAGTGACAATAGGAAATGAATATTCGCTATTGTCTTCCTGATTCTCCTTCTGGCCAATCAGGAAGCGGGTCCTGAGACCTGTCACCCGATTGGTCGAGAGGAGAAGCAATCCTATTGGCCGCCTAGGAGGAGGAGGGAGGAGACACATAGCTGAAGCCACCGTGATGCAGAGGAGGAGGAGATGCAAGCGAAGCCCGCCTCAAGCGCTGTCCGCGACCTAGATGGGGTAAGTGTGGGGCTGGTGATCTACCAAACGGGGGGGTGTGTTGCAGGTCACCTCTATGACTAAGCTCTGTGGTGGGGGTGAAACACTTCAGTGGGGTGTGGTCTGGGATGAGCCAGGCTGAAGCCAATTTCCCCTTCTGTGCTTGGGCTGTTTGCTTGGTAGTGTGGTGTCTTATCTCTTTCCATAAGTGTGCAATGAACCAGGACAGGTTCTCCTGACTCCGGCACACAAGATTAGTGAGAGTCACCGCAGAGTTAAAGGATTAGTGCTTGGAGCGGCGCTGAAAGTTTTTTTCTGTTTATGATTACTGATGAGACTGTAATGCAACTCGAGAGTTCAAAGTCACATGACAGATTTTATCTATCCTGGGGCCCTTTACCCCTTTACTACGATCCCACAACGGCCCTTTCACATGTTCTGCAGTGAGCTCCCTTCCTACTGTATTGGGGCCCCCCCAGGGTGACAGAGAACAAGAGATATATGTCACCAGCATACCAAGAAAATATAAGGGTCCAAAGCAGAACTATCAGTGTTGAACTATCAGGGTTGCAAAGGTTGTCTTGCCACCGGGCCCTGGTGTTCTGTCACTGTGGGGTTTCCCAGCCTCCTCTTGCTGTCTTGCCCCTGCTATTGACAGCTCTGGTCTGGCATCTCTTAGAATTTACAGGCTGGTTCGCCTGTCCTCAGGATGGGAGAAATCAGTCTGTTTTTTCAGTAACTGAGAGTCCTGGTGGAGTCCTTCCCGCAACTCGCTCTTCTCCCTGCCAATGAGGATGCAGGGGAAGGAGCAGATCGGGTGGCCATGGTTGTGTGAGCACTTGCATTATACAGTGTCAGCGAGCAGAGGGAGGGGGGAGGAATCACCCGCAGGAGCTGACTGGGGACATTCTCCCTCTCAATAGAGACTGTGTTACCCCAGCGGTGTCCCGAGTAAGATGCGGCACATCCGATATGAATACAAACAAAAAGAAATTGCCTTTTTGTAAAAAAAAAAAAAAAAAAAAAAATTTTTTGGGGGGGGGCACATGGTGGGGCCCAGCATAATGTCATAATGTCAGGGCCCCCTCTGGCCCCCCCTAGGGTCGCCATTGGTCGCACCCCGTTAACTGCAATGGAACCGTTCTAATCGGTGCAATTCAAGTTGCAGCGACTTAGAAAAAAGTCCCTGCCCTACTTTGGGGCGACTTCATCCTGACTTGCATTGACTTCTGTTAATTAAGTCGTAAGCAATACGCAATAAATTTTGCGTGGCAAAGTCACACCTTAAGTTGCGTCACTTTATGTGGCAGCAGTCAGGGCCGGATTAACATAGGGGCTGATGGAGCTGCAGCTCCAGGCCCCTGCCTTAAAATCGGCCCTCACAGCCAGCAATATAAGCCAGATTTTCTCCTGTCCATAAACTTCTACGGGACAGGAGAAGCTGTGTGTAAATGGAGGGGTGTCTGGCTGCATCTGTGTTGGCTCACTGTGTTTATTACAGTGTCACAGTGCACAGTTCCCCCCCTACACAAATGGCTCTGCCTTCCCCCTCCTCTCTCTCCTCTCTCTGTGTGCAGTGAAGGAGCCGTGTGGGCTGGGAAATTATGAACAGAGCAACTGCCGCAAGCAGATAGAAGGTTTATTTTTTTATTTTTTATTTTTTTATCCACTTCAGCGAAAGTTTTCCGAGAGACATTATTTCAACTTTATGTGTCAAACTTTATCTCTTCTCCTTTTTCACATCATTGTGGATTGTTTCCGTCACATCTTTATTATTTTTCCCTTCTAGGATATTCTTAAATAATTTTAAAAACCGACGACAAAACGCCTTCTATAATTATAAACCCTTTTATTATCTTAGTCTCTCTCAGTCCCTCTTATTTCCCCCCGCCCCCCCTCCCCCTCGCCCCCCCCCTCCCCCTCCCCTGTGTCTGGTCCGTTCCTTTATGTTGTTTATTTATCCACTTGGCTCTGCACCTATTCTTTCTTTTATCCTATCTAAATAAATAACCGAGACTTTGTAGTTTTTCCAACTTTCCCATCTACTATTATCCCCTTTCTCTCCTCCTTCCATTTTGTAGTAATAATCTATTTCCTTTAGCCAGTTTCTAATGTCTGGTTTTCCACTTTTTAGCCAATTCTTGGGAATTAAGGCCTTGGCCGCATTCAGGAGGTTAGGTATTATTGATTTTCTATATTGTTTCTTAGGTTTATTGTAGATATGGAAGAGGCAAGTCCAAATATTTTGTTCTATTTCTTCTCCAGTAGAAGGTGAACTGAACAGATATCTGAGTGATGAGCTTCCAACCATCCAAGTGTGAGCTCAGTGACTGGACTCTTATCTCCCTTCTCTCCCCCTCTTTTACCTTTATCTTCAGCAATGGCTGTTATAACTGCAGTCAATATGTAGACTCGGCTCCTTGTGCTTTTAGGTGGGTTCACACTCATTTGCTGTGTTTTGGCCCGTTGCTGGTGTATCCGCAGTTTTCCTGCGTTTTACCCACAGTCCTATTGATTTCTATTAGGTTGCATGTTTTTTCTGAAAGTGCACCAAAATTAATAGGAATGCAAGCTAAAACTGCAGATACACAAGCAGTGCGCCCAAACTGCAGCAAACCAGTGTGAGCCCAAAGGCTGTACACACCCCCCTCTATAGAACTTGGTCTGATCAATACTCCTGGCATTCATTTTACACACAGCCATACCATCCCAGATCAGGAGGGGTGGGGGCTCCAGGGATTTGTTTGACTATGCTGGCCCTGTCCCTTCTACCCATCCTGGAAGAGTCCTGGAGGGAGTGGCAGGCTGCTGGTGGCAAGTGACACGCTGTATCTGGTGACAGGCTGTCAGTGGCAAGTGGCACACTGTATCTGGTGGCAGGCTGCTAGTGGCAAGTGGCACACTGTATCTGGTGACAGGCTGCAGGTGACAAGTGGCAAACTGTATCTGGTGGCAGGCTGCTAGTGGCACGTGGCACACTGTATCTGGTGGCAGGCTGCTAGTGGCAAGTGGCACACTGTATATGGTGGCAGGCTGCTGGTGGCAAGTAGCACACTGTATCTGGTGGCAGGCTGCTGGTGGCAAGTGACACGCTGTATCTGGTGACAGGCTGTCAGTGGCAAGTGGCACACTGTATCTGGTGGCAGGCTGCTAGTGGCAAGTGGCACACTGTATCTGGTGACAGGCTGCAGGTGACAAGTGGCACACTGTATCTGGTGGCAGGCTGCTAGTGGCAAGTGGCACACTGTATCTGGTGGCAGGCTGCTGGTGGCAAGTGGCACACTGTATCTGGTGGCAGGCTGCTGGTGGCAAGTGGCACACTGTATCTGGTGACAGGCTGCTAGTGGCAAGTGGCACACTGTATCTGGTGACAGGCTGCAGGTGACAAGTGGCACACTGTATCTGGTGGCAGGCTGCTAGTGGCAAGTGGCACACTGTATCTGGTGGCAGGCTGCTGGTGGCAAGTGGCACACTGTATCTGGTGGCAGGCTGCTGGTGGCAAGTGGCACACTGTATCTGGTGGTAGGCTGTGGTTGGCAAGTGGCACACTGTATCTGGTGGCAGGCTGCTGGTGGCAAGTAGCACACTGTATCTGGTGGCAAGTGGCACACTGTATCTGGTGGCAGGCTGCTGGTGGCAAGTGGGACACTGTATCTGGTGGCAAGCTGCTGGTGGCAAGTGGCACACTATCTGGTGGAAGGCTGCTGGTGGTAAGTGACACACTGTATCTGGTGGTAGGCTGTGGTTGGCAAGTGGCACACTGTATCTGGTGGCAGGCTGTTGGTGGCAAGTGGCACACTGTATCTGGTGGCAGGCTGCCGGTGGCAAGTGGCACACTGTATCTGGTGGTAGGCTGTGGTTGGCAAGTGGCACAATGTATCTGGTGGTAGGCTGCTGGTGGCAAGTGGCACACTGTATCTGATGGCAGGCTGCTGGTGGCAAGTGGCACACTATCTGGTGGAAGGCTGCTGGTGGTAAGTGACACACTGTATCTGGTGGTAGGCTGTGGTTGGCAAGTGGCACACTGTATCTGATGGAAGGCTGCTGGTGGCAAGTGGCACACTGTATCTGGTGGCAGGGAGCTGGTGGCAAGTGGCACACTGTATCTGGTGGCAAGTGGCACAATGTATCTGGTGGCAGACTGCTGGTGGCAAGTGGCACACTGTATCTGGTAGCAAGTGGCATAATGTATCTGGTGACAGGCTGCTGGTGGCAAGTGGCACACTGTATCTGGTGGCAAGTGGCACAATGTATCTGGTGGCAAGTGGCACACTGTATCTAGTGGCAGGCTGCTGGTGGCAAGTGGCACACTGTATCTGGTGACAGGCTGTCGGTAGCAAGTGGCACACTGTATCTGTTGACAGGCTGTGGTTGGCAAGTGGCGCACTGTATCTGGTGAAAGGCTGCTGTTGGCAAGTGGCACACTGTATCTGGTGGAAGGCTGCTGGTGGCAATTGGCACATTGTATCTGGTGGCAGGCTGTGGGTAGCAAGTGGCACACTGTATCTGGTTGCAAGTGGCACACTGTATCTGGTGGCAAGTGGCACACTGTATCTGGTGGCAGGCTGCTGGTGGCAAGTGACATGCTGCATCTAGCGGCAGGCAACTGTGGAAAGTGATACGCTACATCTGGTGGCAGGACTATGGGTGGCAAGTGACAAGCTGCATCTGGTGGCAAGTGACAAGCTCAGGTCCCACTGATTCTGCACGATGGTGAGTTGAACTATTTCACTATATATTACAATGTAGTAACTGAAATAATGGAATTTGATCATCCTGACACCATATCAAGCATGGTGTCAGGATGATTGATTTTAAGTACTAACACCAGCCATTTGCCTGACAAATCACCTCCACCGCCGATTTCCCCGCCAACCCCGAGATTACATCCCCCACCCTCATCTTTTTTTGGGAAGAGGGGGTTGTCTCTGAATGACAGTTTGGAAATGTGGTCGCCCTATGTTGCTGCTGGTGAGAGACCGCATAGCAGGTGGTATTGGTGGTGTTGCTGCTGCTCAGAGGCTGCACGGCTGGTATTACTGGTGAGAGTATATTTAATTCGTTTTAGCGAAAAATTGTTTGCATTTTCATTTTGTTTCCATAAAAAGGCCCACCAAAATCCTCAGCACCAGGCCCATGATGCTCTTAAACTGGCCCTGGCAGCAGTGTGAATCCAGCCTAATACCTGTTGATCTTTCCAATAGGCAAGCAAAAACAAAGGTATCTTCATTCTTTAAACAAATTCTCCCATCCTCCATGTAACGGAGATGAAAAAAGGCAGACATTTCTGTAGTCCCACTTGGGTGACAACCATGGCTTCTTTCATAAATACATCAGAATCTCTATTACGTGTCAGTCCCCATCAGAGTCCCCTCTTACATCAGGGGGCTGGAACAAATCTTGCAACAGGCCACAGTTTGGAGACCCCAGCTTTATAGGATGAACATTAGCATACCGTAAGTGTTAGTAGTGTAGCGTTCATAGGCGTGCGCACAAGTGTGCTGGGTGTGCCGATTGCCTCTGCTTCCCATTTCTCCCCTACAGTGCTGTCAGCTTCCCTCCTAAACTCTCAGGAGCGGAGAAGTGGCTGGTTCATTTTTCATTAACCGGCCTTTTGTTTCTGAATTAACACAGTGAGTAATCTGTCTTGATTGCTCCGGTTTTAATTCTTAAAGAGGAGGTCCAGCTGAAAAAAAAAAAAAAAATTAAAAGTCAGCAGCTAGAAACACTGTAGCTGCTGACTTTTAATAAGCACACTTACCTGTCCAGGGAGCCCATGATGTCGGCCGCCCGAGGCCGATTCGTCCATTGGATCGGGTCCCGGCGCCGCCATTCGAATTAAGGGAAACAGGCAGTGGAGCCTTGCGGCTTCACTGCCCGTTTCCTACTGTGCATGTGCGAGTCGTGCAGTACTTTGTGAATGGCCAGCTGTGTTCTGGAACACACACAGTTCCCAGAACACAGCGCGCCCCATTCCCCAGAAGACAACGAGAGGGGGAGAAGGATGAAGATCAGCGCGGAGTAGGAAGTGGCAGATTAGGACGTTCTACTTAGCAACAGCCATTTCTGGTAAGTAAAATAATTTTTTTTTTCGATTTTTTTCCCCCCGATTTTTAGGAGCATTTTTATGTAATTTTTTTTTTTTTTAGGATGGACCTCTGCTTTAACTGAAGCATAGTAAACTGTTTACTGCAGGCTGTAGAGAAAGGAACTGGGGAATCTCTGTCCTCAGTTTCTTTCTCTATTTCAAAAGTGTGACATCCAGGGCTTTTAAAACATCTGTAACAAAATTTAAAAAATAATATTGTAAAAAATAATTTAAAATTAATACAAGTAAAAAAAAACTACTGACACCCTCCACTGCCCTAATGACACCAATCTTTGCTCTATTGACATTGTCCACTGCTCTGCTGATATACACACATGTGTTTGTGCCCTGAGGTGCACATCCTATGGTAGCATTCACCCCCAAAGGGGCCACTGAGAATGTGCCCAGGTCTCCATAACTAGTACAGAGGCTGCCTGCCACAGACACAGTTCCATGCACACTGACAATACAGGCTCAGTCTAGGGTATGTCTTTTAACAATTTATTGCTAAGTAACTTGAACAGGAGAGGGGTTCAGAGTCACAGGATACTTCAAAACCTTCACAATAAATGCTTATAATTGCAGTCATACATAAAAGTCCCAAATCAGGTCTTACTCACAATGTCCCAGGAGCTGCCCACCACCCAGCTTCCACAGGTAGATCCTTAAAGAGGGAAATAAAAGATCCTACTCCAGACCAGGACTTCAGGCAGTGCCTTCCTACACGAATCCTCTAACAATCTTCCCCAAAGCCCTCAACCCCTCGTTCGAAGTCCAGACCGTAGAAAAAAAAACCTCTTTTGCAATCTTCTCCAGGCCCTCAGCCCAATTCCTGCTGAGGCCCAGACTGCAATCCTTGACTTAGCAAAGCCGTCTCCAAGGGGCAGCAGCCCCACGAGAACTGAGACCATTCCTGGAGAGGAAAGAACACTCTGAGTAGGCCTTCCAAACATTTATCAGCTCCTGGGCCACCTTCGAAACACCTTGTTTCAGGGATTGACTGGGCATGATCAATATTCATACTGGTCATTAGAATCTCCCTGCACTATATTGTGGGAGCTACCCCCAGAAGCAGTTGGGATAAATCAAATACCTAACTGGAGAACCCTGACCAGACAAAAGCAATAGATCACTGCTCTACTGACAGTAGTGCACATAAAAATGCAATGCGGCCTAACTAGTGGGGAAAGATATAAAAAAGAATTATAATAAATATACTGTATATACTTGAGTATAAGCCGAGTTTTTCAGCACATTTTTTGTGCTGAAAGTGCCCCCTCGGCTTATACTGGAGTCAAGCACTTTTCTGGTGCAAAGAATGATATTTTCTGAACCGAATTGGGGCCCCGTATCTCAGGACCACCTGGTGCTAGGAACCCTAAATTTGGTGTGCAAACCCAGTGGAACTAGCACTATAACATATCCAAAGCTGGGGTTCCTAGCACTAAGTGGCCACGAGATATGGGGCCCCAAATTCATTTCGGAAAATGTCATTCTCTGCTGCAGAAAAGTGCTTGACATTTTCTGAACCAACGTTGGGGCCCTGTATGTCAGGGCCACTTGGTGATAGGAACCCCAGATATGTTGTAGTGCTAGTTCCACTGGGTTTGCACACCAAATTTGGAGTCCCTAGCACCAAGTGGCCCCAAAGTTGATCAACTGTGTCCATCTGCAGCAATGTCATTTCAGGACCCTTTGGGTCCAGAGACCCCAAATTTTGGCCGCAGCTAGGGAGCATCTAGCAACCCTTAACTACCGAGTTTGAAGTTCGGGGGACCTATGGCTACAAATGGGCACAGTGAGGCTGCAGATGGGCATTGTTGACCCTCTTTTCCACTTACAGTAGCTGCTGCATTTCCCACCCTAGGCTTATACTCGAGTCAATACGTTTTTCCAGTTTTTTGTGGTAAAATTAGGTGCCTCGGCTTATATTCGGGTAGGCTTATACTCGAGTATATACGGTAGTACATTTAAAAATAAAAAATACAAAATAACGTAAAATAGGGACAAATGAACTATACATTTTCTTTTGCTTTTAGTACTGAAGGTTTAAAACAGCTGACAGGTTCTTCATATGTAGATCCACTACTGCTGGTTGGGAAGATTTAATCAGTGACAATAAAATGCAGAAGGCTCTGTAATTAATACCAACGGCAATGAAATGATCGTGTCATCTTGAATTAGCATGAATCCTCAGTGAAGCCTCAAATTTCAACCAGCTTCTCCCCCGGGCACTTGGAATAATAAAAAAAAACAAAAAAACATCTCGAGGTCGGTTTTTGTAATTAGGGAAAATGGGGAAAAAATTGAAAAAAAAAAAAAATTCACAGTTGGACCGCCTGAAACATTGCTCTGATAGGAAAAGAGGGGATTGAAACACCTTCCCTGCTGCAGCTGCTACATATGTTTTAGGACGGCTTATCGCTGTAATTCAGAGTAATCTTATTGCCGGGATGGTTATATCAGCACTTGAATAAAGCTAAAAGAAAGGCAGATCAGAGCGCAGAGGAGAGGGAGGAATCGCTCGGAGAAATGTTATGTTCTTGATTCTCTTGCAGGTGATGTTATTTATCCGAGCTGTTATTGTCATCCCTGCAGCTCTACGTGGGATCTGTATATTCTTGTATAACTGCAGTCATTATCCTGACTCTATAAACATGCCGGGCAGATACCGCAGCTGAGAAATTGGAAGATTCTGGCGGCTGCTCTACTTTTCTTTAATGGTTTTATTTTTATTTATTTTTTTTCATCATTCTAAGCTTTTTCTTTTACTGTTTATAATGAAGAGAAGTTGAAGGATTGCTACTTATATCTAAAATGTCATTGTAAAATAACAAAATAGTTTTAGAAAGCCTACAAAAAAATGGAACATTGTATTAAATATTTATGCTAATTTTCCTTTATTTACACCAATCTATGGCAACATACATATGGAGTTATGCTGCCATGTTGACACCAGGAAAATTAAGGATTGCATCAAATACCTAACTTAATTTTCCTTTCCTGGTACCAATCTATGGCAGCATGACATGTATGCTGTCATGTAGGCACCAGGAAAATGAAAAATTGTATCAAACGCTTACCATAATTTTACTCTCCTGATGCCAACCCATGGCAGCATACTAGCATGTGTATGTTGCCAGGTTGGCACCAGTAAAATCAAAAATTGTATCAAATACTTAACGTAATTTTCCTTTCCTGGCACCAATCTTTGGCAGCATACTACCACATGTATGCTGTCATGTTGGCACCAGGAAAATGAAAAATGATATCAAACACCTACCATATTTTTCCACTCCTGATGCTAATGCATGACAGCATACTACCACATGTATGCTGTCATGTTGGCACCAGGAAAATGAAAAATTGTATCAAACACTTGTCATCATTTTCCACTCCTGATGCCAATCCATGGCAGCATACTACCACATGTATGTTACCATGTTATCAGGTTGGCACCATGAAAATTAAAATTGCATCAAATACTTACTGTAATTTTTCTCTCTTGATGCCAATTCATAGCAGCATGCTACCGCTACCACATGTATGGTGCCAGGTTGGCACCAGTAAAATTAAAAATTGTATTAAATACTTAAAGTGGTGTTTCACAAAAAAAAAAAAAATTAGATGTCAGCAGCTGCAAATACTGCAGCTGCTGACTTTTAAAATAAGGACACTTACCTGTCCCGGGGTCCAGCGATGTCGGCACCCGAGACCGAGCCGTCCCTCGATCCTCGGGTGCTGCCGCCGCCATTCACACTGAGGGAATCAGGAAGCGAAGCGTTGCCGCTTCACTGCCCGGTTCCCTACTGCGCATGCGCGAGTCGCGCTGCGCGTCTTCACTGGTCCCCGTTGTGTTGTGGGAACTGTGTATTTCCCACAACACAACGGGGGTGGGCGGGGAGTCTGCGGCTAGCTGCGGCTAGCTGTACCCGGAAGTGGGTGCAGATACCTGTATTATACAGGTATCTGCACCCCCCTCCCCCCTGAAAGGTGCCAATTGTGACACCGGAGGGGGGCAGGAATCCGATGAGCGGAAGTTCCACTTTAGGGTGGAACTCCGCTTTAACATAATTTTCCTTTCCTGGCACCAATCTATGGCAGCATACTACCACATGGATGCTGTCCTGTTGACACCAGGAAAAAGAAAAATGATATCAAACACCTACCATAATTTTCCACTCCTGACACCATTCCATGGCAGCATACTATCATGTGTATGTTGCCAGGTTGGCACCAGGAAAATTAAAATTGTATCAAACTCTTGCCATAATTTTCCACTTCTGACGCCAATCCATGGCAGCATACTACCACATGTATTTTACCAGGTTGGCACCAGGAAAATAAAATTGTATCAAATACTTACCACAATTATTCTCACTTGATGCCAATTCATAGCAGCATGCTACCGCTACCACGTGCATGGTGCCAGGTTGGCACCAGTAAAATAAAAAATTATATCAAATACTTAAAGTGGTTGTTAAGCCACTCTAACCTGTATGCACCACCCGTGCTGCCTCCTACTGTGTGTTATTTTTAAAAATAAATGCTACAAATATCTAATTTCAGAGCCGAGATCGCGATCACATGACCGGCCAGCTATCTCCTTTCCTCCTCTGACAGATGCAGCAGGAGGGGCCGAGATTCCCCTGTTGACATCAGTCGGGAGGGGAGGAGGACAGGAGGAGAGAGCCGGCCGGTCACAGAGGGGGACATTACAATAGGAGACAGTGCTGATGGTGTATACAGGTTAGTGTTATGCAAGCAGCAGGTTGGGAAGGGGCGACACTGTCAGGAGCTGACAGGCATGCTTTTGATTACCTTCTGCTTGGATAACCTGTTATACACAAAAATATTTCCTTGATTTACTGGTTGTAGTGTAACTGATAATATTCTGATAATGGGCTCCGTTCACAAAGAGGTATCTTACCGCATGTTTTCTACCGGTATTCGGATAAGCCCCCCACTCGCAGACCCCCAACAACCACCGCCCCAGGGTTGTGGGGAAGTGGCCTTTGCCCCAAAGCACCCCATATGTTAAGGACATGTGGCTTGGTATGGTTTAGAAGGGGGGGGGGGGTGCTCACTCACCCCCTTCCCCTTTCCCGACCTGCCAGGCTGCATGATCAGATAAGGGTCTGGTATGGATTTTTGGGAGACTCCACACCATTTTTTTTTTTCAATGTTGGCTGTTTGTTTTCTGAATTTCTCATTGCCGGCAATTCTTTTTATTACATTCAGCTGTCAGCGGGGAATCTCACTGACAGCTAATGACTCATCAGTTGTAAAGGACACGGCAGCCGCCTGCTCCTTAACAACCATGTTATTTACTGGTTGTTAAGGACACCGATGGCCGCTCACTTCTTAACAACTGACGAGTCATCAGATTCCATAAATTCTGCATGCCTAGATCACTGCTTAATTACTACATGCATTTCATTATGTATTTCCTTCTTTGAATTGAGTTGAACTCCTTTTCAGCATTTTGCGGTAAATACCGCAGAACGGTATAGTAAATTGACAGTTTCAGGACCGTATGAGGTATTTAGGGAAAATGTGTCTGGACACCTACATACCGCATGTGAGATGCTTTGGTGAATGGTGCCCAATGAGGCTTATGCAAAATAATTGCAATTCTCTATTTTAATATTTAGGATTTTTACACATTTTAATGCACAAGGATCACTCCATAATGCATTGTCAGCCTTCTCATGTTGAGCTGATAAAGATCCAAAGACATCTGAGCACTATTATGAAATGATGGCAGTGGCATGCAGAAAAGAAGTTTCCTGGAGAGTCAAGTGTTGGCGAATGGGAAAGATAATGATATCTCCATAAAGCTAGCTTAAACCAACTGCAAAGCTGGCCATTTTTAACTGGTAAGCAGGTAAATTATTGGGGCTGGAGGTAGATGGAGTATTCCGAGTGATGCATTTATGCTTTGTGTGGAGAGTTGCAGCCAAGTAGGAGAAGGAAGCACTGCGTACTGGAGAAAGAAAAGAATCCAGGCACATATCAGAGACTATCATGCCTTGCAAGGTATAAACATGCTCCATGCATTGAAAGCATAATATGGTACAGCAAATTATGAAATGGAGAAGCAAAATTATACATTTATACAAAAAATATAGGTAAATGTTTTTTAAAGAGAAGTTCCAGTCTGCCTTGAAAAAATGAACACTTTAGCTGATAACTTTAAAAAAAACAACCACTCACCTGTCCACAATCCAGGGTGTGCTCACCCCAGCCAGTTTCACTCGCTGTCTTCTTTCTTCGGCGCTAGCATCTTAACTATGGGCACCCGGCTGTGACAGCTTGTGGCTTCACAGTCAGGAGTCCACTGTGCATTCGCGAGCAGCACTGTGTATTGTGAATGGGACCTGTCACATGTACCAGAAGACTGCAGGGGGGAGGGAGGGAGGAGGCATCTTAACTATGGGCCTCTACTTCCGATCGCCTAGATGGAGCGGAACTGTAAGCAGGTACCTGTCAAAATGAGGTACCCACTCCCCCCCCCCCCCACTCCTTAAAAGTGCCAATTCTTTAAGAGGAGCAGGGGATGAATCCTTAAAGCGGAACTTCCCCTTTTGGGTGAAGCTCCGCTTTAAAGTGGCTCTAAGGACAGAAGGTTTTTTATGTCAATGCATTCTGTGCATTAAGATAAAAAACTTTCAGTGTGCAGCAGCCCCCCTCCCAGTCCCCCTAATACTTACCTGAGCCCCATCTTGATCTAGCTATGTTGCAGGAGAGTCTCAGCTGCCCTCCTTATTCCATTGGCTCCCACTGCTGTCAATCAAAATCAGTGAGTCGATAAGGAGAGAGAAGGCAGGGCCGAACCATGGCTCTGTGTCTGAACGGACACACGGAGCTGCGGCTCAGGTGCCCCCATAGCAAGCTGCTTGCTGTGGGGGCACTCAGCAGGAGGGAGGGGCTAGGAGCGCCAGTGAGGGACCCGAGAAGAGGATCGGGGCTGCTCTGTGCAAAACCACTACACAGAGTAGGTAAATATGACATGTTTGTGTTAGGGCTGGGCTCAGCCCTTCCTTCTCTAAGCTGGCCACTCAGCTGTTGGCT
Organism: Lithobates clamitans; assembly: GCA_037952925.1. Lineage (NCBI taxonomy): Eukaryota > Metazoa > Chordata > Amphibia > Anura > Ranidae > Lithobates > Lithobates clamitans. Next base: position 2,193,528 of record JBBGZY010001614.1, read on the forward strand.
AATTGCCAGCTTCTAACTCTCCACAGTTACTCAGCTGTTGATGATCCTGCTCGTCAGTCCTGCCTACTTAAGCCATCCAGTCCAGAGGATCTCTGCCTTCGCCTTGGTCAACAACACAGAAACATCTCCTGCGATCCTGGTTAAGACTTGCTTTGCTGACATCCCTTCTGGCTCAAGATCCTGCTTGCTGGTCCACTACATTGATCCCTGACTTCTGGCTTGGCTGACTTTCCGTTCCGGTTACTGAACTCTGGCTATGTTTTGACTACGTTTGTTCTTTTTACGTTTATTATTAAACAAGTGTGATTTAACTGTACTTCTGTCTTGGTCTGATTTCATGGTTTCTGACAGTTTGCTATTTTTGAGATTTTAGTATCACTTTAATGCATTCTCTGCAATAAGCAGAGTAGGTTTGGAGCTGCAATCAGAAATAAACCTTTCCGATTGCAGCTCCAAACCAGCGCCCCCCCCCCGATACTTACCTGAGCCCAATCTTGATCCAGCAATGTACACAACAACAGCGGCTCTCTCTCTGCTCACTGGGCACAGAGGCAGCAGCAGAAGGCATTGGCTCCTGTTGCTGTCAATCACAGCCAGTGAGCAGAGAACTGGAGGCCAGCCAAAAGCCACTCTGTGTCTGCCAATAGACACATGAAGTGCGGCTAAGGAGCAAGTCCGCAGGAGCACCCCCCTTAGCAAGTGCCTGTCATATTCAGTAATTTCCCCCCAGCAGCAGCAAGGCTGGGACTAAACTATAAGGTCTGACTACCAGGTAAGATTCACAGAGGCTCCAGGTGTTCACAAAGCCACACTGCTTAGCGTGCAATCAATATTTTCTGAACTCCTCTGGATCCAGAAGTAATTTGTGACTCAGAGTCCCATAACACTTCCATTTAATAAAAGCTGGCCTTTTCTTGTTTTTAAATGTGCTCTGAGAATATTTCTCTTGCAATGACGAGGGAGGAGGGACACTCTGCCCCTGTCCTGGGCATTGGGCCTCGAAATAGGTCCTACTTCTTCTAACCCCATCGACATTGAATCCTGGATGAATGAAAGACCATAGAAAACATAACACTATTCTTCCTATCAGCCCTCCCATCCTTTCAGCACAAAGTATCTAGGCTACAAAGGGAAAAATATTCCCAGAACACATTGACATTTATCCTGATAGCTGAGCTGATGAAATTGTCCTCTCATTCTACAAAACCTCATAGATCTACCATCTCCCCAAGGAGCGTCTGCATTGTACACTAGCCGAGACCAACCTCTTGTACATGTAGCTGTAGAAAAAAAATCAATGGATTTTTTGACTTTCCTTCTGATAAAACACCAGCTTTACCAGATAGGATTATCCATGTCACCGAATTCTTTTAACCTCCCTTTTTTTTTTTTTATTAGATAAGCACAAATGACTGAGCACAAAGTTTCTGAAATGCAACATTCTGCCAGAAGATGGCAGCACAGACTCGTGTAAAGATATACAATCAACTGTCAATTTCAGTTACATCAGTTAGCAACATTTTATTATCTGGTTGGTAAAGCTCCAATCAAAATAAAAATCGCTGTAATAAACTTGTGTGATGTTGTGAAGTGAAGAGAGCAGTGTATAAATCAGCACTCCTTAGCTGAGGGAAAATGTTACGTTATTGGTGAAGCAGTTACAACAGCCTAGAGCGGCAATGGTTATCTAGAAGGCAAAGAAGCAGAACACCGAGAATGTCTCTGTCTTTAGGCAGCCAGCTTAAAGTGGTTGTAAACCCTCACATACAATCAGTGAAGTGACTGGCCTCAGGTGATACACAGAGATGAAACAAATCCTCCTACATAAGTGGTACCTGTTTATCTGCAGTCTTCTCTTCTCTACAAAGTCCAGAATTTATAAAGCTTGTCTGAGCTGTCAGAAAAAAGGGGGCAGAGAGCCGAAATGACACTCTACAGGGCTCAGTGAGGAGAACTCTGGTAGCTGATTGGAGGGAAGGGACACTCCCCCCTTCACACAGCACACAGGAAGAGAACTAAAGCTGTCAATCACATAACGTGTGCTGGAGCTCCCTCCCCTGTCACCTTTTTTCTCCTGGTGTCAGGAAAACATGTCAGATGTGATTCATGCTGATAGCAGAGGAACGGAGCAGCAGACAGAAATGACACTCGGTGCTCTTGAGACAAGTACACACTATAGAGGGATATGCTTTGTCCATATTTCATGTCTAAGGTTTACAACCACTTTAACCACTTGCCTACTGGGCACTTTTACCGCCTTCTTGCCCAGGTCAATGTTCAGCTTTCAGTGATATCACATTTTGAATGACAATTGCGTAGTCATGCTACACCACACCCATATGAAATGTTTCAGAATTTTTTCACACAGATAGAGTTTTCTTTTGGTGGTATTTAATCACCACTGGGTTGTTTATTTTTTCCTAAATAAACTAAAAAATACAGAAAATTTTGAAAATAAAATTTTTTTTCATAGTTTGGTATAAAATTTTGCAAACAGACAATTTTTCTCCTTTACTGATATGCGCTTATGAGGCTGCACTGATGAGATGGCACGGGTGGGCATTGATAAGGCTGTACTGACAGATGGCACTGATGGGCACTGTTAAATGACACTGATGGGGAGTTATTGGCGGCACTGAAGGGCACTGATAGGTGGCACTGATTGACAGCACTGATAGACGGCACTGATTGGCAGCACTGATAGGTGGCACTGATGGGCAAAAATGTCACTCTCTAGATGTACAAAGCTTGTAGAGACATCCCCAAAAAGACTTGCAGCTGTAATTGTAATGAAAGGAGGTTCTACAAAGTATTGACTCAGGGGGGCGCTATACAAACGCACACCACACTTTTCACATATTTATTTCACTTTGTGTTGGCCTATCACATAAAATCCCAATAAAATACATTCACGTTTTTGGTTGTGATGTAGCACCCTGGAGTTTAGGCAGGGTTGCTCCTCACAAATTTTCTTGCCAGGAGTAATTATCCTGGTTGATTGATAGAGATCTATTGATTTCCCCTAAGTTTGGCCTTGTTGCACTTTTCGCTTCTACCACTAGGTAGCCCGGTACCTGATGGTACTAGATATGAGAAGGGCAACGCAAGGTCAGATTATGGGTATATGAGGTATCTCAGCCAATGGGCCGGGGTTTTCTGATCCCTTGGCCTGCTGGGAGAGCCTATATATTTGGGTGGAGTCAGGTGATCTAGGTTCTGTGCCACCTGCACGGCTGTCTGGGTGGACATGTGTTGTACTGCCCGGGCTTCTAGTCTGGAGGTTGGGCCTATCCCGGGCACATCTGGCTGCTAGGCTGTCTGAGGGCCTATCCAGAAGCAAGAGAGCAGAGCAGTGTTGGGATTGCGGCTTGCAGTCCAACCAGAAGTGACGGTTCTGCCGGCCGGAGAACCTGTCGTGGTCGGAGGTAGAAGGGAAGCTGTCGCCAGTAAAGGACCATCCACCTGCTTACCAGGGACCACAGTGAGTAGCTGAAGCAAGTACCGGAGCAGAATTCTCACCAACCGGGGATGGTGAAGAATCGGGAAACTTCAGCGGGTATCAAGCCAGGGACCCCAGCCAGCGGAGGTGACACTTGCAGAGCAGCCTTGTGTGTCAAGCCAGGGACCGAGCAGGCTAGTGGGGTGAAGCTTGAGAAGTATCTAGAGTGCCAAGCTAGGGACCCAGCAGAGAAGCGGGGGTGAGGCTTGGGGAAGATACCACCGTGAAGATTGGAGGAGCTCGAAGGATTCAGTGGCAGTTAATCATCTAGTCTAGTGAGAGAGACTGGGAGCTCAGTGGGCTGAAGAACTACAAGGATTGATTGTATTAGAAGTGAAAGAAACTCTTATGCCCCGTACACACGGTCGGATTTTCCGAAGGAAAATGTGTGATAGGACCTTGTTGTCGGAAATTCCGACCGTGTGTAGGCTCCATCACACATTTTCCATCGGATTTTCCGACACACAAAGTTTGAGAGCAGGCTATAAAATTTTCCGACAACAAAATCCGTTGTCGGAAATTCCGATCGTGTGTACCCAAATCCGACGCACAAAGTGCCACGCATGCTCAGAATAAATAAAGAGATGAAAGCTATTGGCTACTGCCCCGTTTATAGTCCCGACGTACGTGTTTTACGTCACCGCGTTCAGAACGATCGGATTTTCCAACAGCTTTGTGTGACCGTGTGTATGCAAGACAAGTTTGAGCCAACATCTGTCGGAAAAAATCCTAGGATTTTGTTGTCGGAATGTCCGACCGTGTGTACGGGGCATTAAGCTTTATGTTAGGAACTGTTACAGACAGCATTCCTGCACCTGCAGATGTGGCATCTTGCTGAATGCCTTTCCCTACATGGCTGTCCTCCTGTTTAAGTCTCGGAGTCTGCCAATTAACCTTGCAACTACCTAAAGGGTGTCCTGGCTGTAACCCTCTTTCCCCCAAAAGTTTGTTAAGAGAAATAAAATCTCTTTTGCAATCAAGAAGTGTCTGGCGCCCAATGACTTTAATCATCTTGCACCCACTGTGCCTCACAACCCACTACATACAGAAGGATGTCAGCTATCTCTGGCTTTGGAGGCTCTCATTAGACCGAAGGAGGCCTGGGATCTTGATACAGTAACATGACGAAATGTGGAAAATTTCAAGGGGTATTAATAGTTTTTCAAGGCACTGTAGGCAGCTGGAATTATATGTCAATCTTGACATGTTCTGCACAGTTGAGTTTGGCTTCACTTTCTGCTGTTCTCTAAGTTTCCCTATTGGTCATTTAATCTGATGGACTGATTGAAGGAGGGTTTAGAGGTTGGGGCAGGGACATGCAAGACTGTCATTAAGATTGGCATATAACTTTGGCTGGCTACATATTTCTTGATCTACGGACAGTATGGCATTGTTTTCCCTAAATGTAATCTACATTTTTTTCAGTATATAAGTTTGCATTGCCTAAGTTTTTGATGGGTTTACTTTAAAGAGCTTAGCCTCCTCCTCATGTTTGCTTAGATTATAGTAATGCCCACTCCATATTCCCAGATGAAAACAACAGAATGTAGCAGACAGAATATCAGCTAATCAATAGTGGCATGTTTCCAAATCTCAAGTCTGTCAAGCTGAACTCCGCGATAAGCAAATAGTGTCTATATACAAGAATCACTTGTATCTTAGTGTACTTTGTGTATTTCTTCCAGATCTGTGCAGTAATCCAGGGTGAGACTTTCCCTCTGTGCTGTACAGGAGCTTCCTGTAATAAAGACCGATCACTGCTGCTCTCTCTCCTTTTGCAGGTTGACTGGTCTTGTCCCCGCCCCTTTCTGTAGTTACCTACAGGCAGCCTGCAGTAGGTGGAGCATGCTGGGCCCCTCCCACATCTCTGCTCTGTGCACAGGCTATGTACAGCACAGTGCTGATATCACCACTACTTTTTATGGTAATATCTGGGTTCACAAGGGCCATTGGTGCACACAAAGTAGATTTATATCTATGGTGGCTTAGGCTATTGAGGAACTTCATTAAATGATTTTGTGCCGCTTTCTCTATTAGTTGCACATAAATTGGAGTTTTTTTTCTAGACTGCACTAATGATTTTCAAACACTACCTATATCAGACCAGAGCTCCCTACTGTCCCCTGAATTAAAGTGACACTAAAGGTAATATTTTTTTTTTCTAAATAACAAACATGTCATACTTGCCTCCACTTTGCAGCTCGTTTTGCACACAGTGGCCTCTGGTCTTCTGGGGTCCCGCGGCGGCTTTCTCGGCTCCTCCCCACATCAGATAACGTCCTGGGGGTTACCTTGCGGTCGCGCACCCGAGTCCAGCATTCGCCGTCCATAGAGGCCGAATGCTGGACTCAGCCCCGCCCCCGGCGGGCGCGTCATTGGATTTGATTGACAGCAGCGGCAGCCAATGGCTGCGCTGCTATTAATCTATCCAATCAACAGCCGATAACCCCCTAGCAGAGAGAAGGCGCGTCCCCCTGGGACAAGTACGAGGGTTCGGGTAAGTAAAACGGGGGGGCTGGGGGCCGGTCACTGACAGGTGTTTTTTTACCTTAATGCATAGGATGTATTAAGGTGAAGAATCACTTACCTTTACAACCCCTTTAAGGTAAAAAAACATCCCACCGCTTGTTGTCGTCCCCCCCCCCCACAAAACACTTACCTTACTCCTCTGTCAATCCAATGCTATCCCATCTGCAGAACCACTGTGTCCTCTTCCTGGCCTCATGGGAAATGCTGAAAGCAACGGGGGCCATTGGATTGTGCTAGCCAACAGGGGGTGTGGCCGAGCCCTGCTGTGTGTGCCTATGAACACACACATAGCCAGGCTCGGTAGCACACCTGTATGGGTGCCCCCACAGCACTGCCCTTGCTGAAGGGGCACCCGCAGAAAAGAGGAGGAGACAGCTCCAGCTGGGGAGCAAAAAAGAGGAGGAGACAGCTCTAGCTGAGGAGCAAAGAAGGTAAGCCACCGCTCTGTGCAATATCTTTGTACAGAGCAGGTAAGTATAACATCTTTTTTATTTTACATTTGCATATTTGGGAGGGCGACCATAGACATGCTCCTGGAACCCTGCCCCTATGAGCCCCTGCGGCATGCATAGGGCACGCCGTATGACTGCTGAGTCCTTCAGACCCAGCTGATCACAGATGATCACAGTGTAAAAGGCCCATCACAGCTGATCACATGTAAATAGACTTGCCGGTAATCGGCAGTCGTTTCCTCCCACGCTGTGTCTCTGGGAGGAAAGGAGAGCCGTTAACTGGCAAGCCTGTCAGCACATTGTTTACACTGATAATCAGAGCAACGGTCATCAGTGCCCTGATTATTAGTGCAGCCTCATCAGTGCCAATCAGTGGCCATCAGTACAGCCTATCAGTGCCCATCAGTGTAGCCTATCAGTGACCATAAGTGCCACCTATCAGTGCCTCCTTATCAGGGACAAACAGTGCTGCCTATCAGTGCCCTGCAGTGCCATCTATCAGTGCTGCCTCATCAGTGCCCATCAGTGCCGCCTCATTAGCCACATCAGTGAAGAAGAAAAATTACTTATTTGCAAAATTTTATAACAGAAACTAAGAAAAACATTTTTTTTCTAAATTTTCAGTGATTAAATACCACCATAAGAAAGCTCTAACTGTCTCAAAAGAGATGATAAAGCCCCCGTTCACATCGGCGCAAATTGACCTGGGATTTGACAGCAATAGGAGCGTCCCAAAATGTGCGACTTTGCGGCACCGCACCAATTACAAAAAGTAGTCCCTGCACTACTTTTGGCAACTTCAGGGGCGATTTAAATCTGTGCATGAAACCGCACAGATATCTTCCAAGTGCCCCCCCCCCCCACCCCCAAGTCGGACTGAAATGCGGCTGTTTTGAAATCGATTTCAAAGCTGTGTTCAGTGTGAGGGTAAAAAGTCAATTCAGTCACAAAGTTGTATGACCGCTCAATTGTCATTCAAAGTCTGACAGCACTGAACTCTGAAAATTTTCTTAGGCAGAAAGGGGGTGAAATTGCCCGGTATTTAAGTGGTAATAAAATAAAATAAAAGATTTAGTATCACTGAAAAAGTCCCTTCTATTGCTTTCAGCCTCCTCCAAATCTCTTTTTTCTGTGATCTGACTTCCTGTAGAGAGTGGCTGTGTTTATTCTCCATGGTACCAATGTATGTTGGAACCTTATTATGAGGCTAGGTTCACACATATGCAAATTGGATGAGTTTTGAACCACATTCATTTTGCACAACATGTGAAAGAACATTGCTTTCTATTGTGCCGGCTCACATACAGTATGTCCGGTGCAGCCAGAGTGTGAATTGAAGAAAAAGTCCTGCCGGTTTTCTTAGCAGTGCGGATCCGGCTCAGGTGCGAATTCAGGCCCACTGACTTCTATGGGAACGCTATACTGACCCGATACTGATGTAAACTAGACATCTGCAATTGGTTTTGTTCCGAATTCATTTTCGGATGAAATTCAGCATATTCAGACATTCGGAAAAATTTGAATGAACGAAAGACTCTTTTGACGAATGCATACGAAAACGAATGTTCAGAAAGAACAAAAATCCGAAAGAACGAAAGTACAAAATTTCGAAATCAGAAAATCAGAAAGAACGAACATCTAAAAATAAGAATGAAAATCCGAAAATTTGAAAATCTGAAATAGCGAAAAACGATTCAACCTACGAGTTTAACAAATCGATTACATTTTGATAATTTTGTTTTTCGTATACTATTTTCTATTATAATTTATTTATTAAAGGAGAAGTCCAGCCTGAGCTTTTTAGGCTGGATTTCTCCTGTGGGTCACAGGAATGCCATTCATTTTGCACCCCTGTGACCCATTTTCAGCGGAGATCGGTCTGAAGTCCGCTCCCCGCTGACGTCACTGCTATCAGTCGAGGCAGCACGTCACCCCGACTTCCAAGGTCTGGATTGGCCAGCTGCCTGGACTGATGGCAGTCTCAGCCTCCCAGCGAGCCGCTGAGACGTCCGCTCCCCACCCCTCCACAGCTCAGCGCTCCAATGAGTGTGGAGGAGCAGAGCAGGAGCGATGCTGACTGACAGTCAGTATCGCTCTGCTCGAGGAGGAGTGAGGATGTTCGGTGGCTCGGTTCTCAGTACAGAGACGGCGGGGGACAGCTGCAGCATCGGTCTGATGCTGCATCCATCTAGGTAAGTATGATTAGCCAAAAAGAAACATACTTCTCTTTTTTTTAACTATTTTTATATTTTTTTTATTATTATTATAGTGTTTTATTATTATTATTATTTATTATTATTATTATTATTTATTATTATTATTATTATTATTATTATTATTATTATTATTATTAATAATAATAATAATATTAATAATAATAATAAAAACTATAATAAACTATAAACTATTACATTTTAAGTATTGTAATTTCCTTTCATATTTGGCTAACTGTTAGTGAACGTAACAAATACGAATGCATCCCAATTATTAAAAGTAGTGAATACCGCATCTAAACAAGTGGAATGGAATGAATACGAACACATTCTAAAGTTACGAAGGATCCAAAGTAACGAATGCCGTTCATAAGGCATAATCGGATAAACAAAAAAACAAAAAAAAAACAAATGAAACGAAAAAAACCTAATTTTCCAGTCGTGCACATGTCTAATGTAAACCTGACCTGATCCTGATCAAAAACTGACCTGGAACTCTGAACAACTACTTTGTCTATTAGCTGCAAAAACTGAACTTCAGTTCGCACCACACATGTGTGAACCCAGCTTTAGCCTGCGTTCGCATTGGGCCGATTTGGCATGCGATTTCATATGTCACATTGCTTGCCAAATCCGCGGCTATTGCTGGTGTTTTATCGGATAGTGCCCGCTGTCAAAAAGTGCCCACGCATGAGCAGTATGGAAGGGCACTCAAGCTGATTTGCCGAGCAGCTGGCGTGACGTAACCATGGCGCATGCGCACATCGTAGGAGGTATCACTCGACGGGAGATACCATTTCATAGGCACCATAGAAACCTATGCAAACAGCGGAGGGACACCGTAGTTGTCAGATTGAGCCTTTCTGTTGCGGGGCAGGTTGTCGCTGTGATGAAGGGCGGGTTTTGTCTGTGTTGCAAGACACAGGCAAAACTCGCTGTTCAACACACCCACAACCTGCCCCGCAACACATACAAAAGGCGACCTTCAGCACACTGTACAGCAAGGAAAAATCTGACAACTTCGGTCTCCCTCCGCTGCTTGCATAGGTTTCAATTGTGCCCATGAAATGGTATCTCCCGTCGTGAGATACCTCCAACGATGTGCGCATGCGCTATTGTTAGGTCACGCCAGCTGCTCGCCAAATCAGCTGGAGTGCCCTTCCATACTGCGCATGCACGGGCACTTTTTAACGGCGGGCACTATTCGATAGAACACCAGCAATGGCATCATCTGAATTGGTGGGACGCGGACTTTGCGGCGCCGCACCGATTCCCAAAAGTACACCGAAAAAAAAATATAAACGCAACACTTTTGTGTGTTAGCCCCTATTTATCATGAGCTGAACTCAAAGATCTATGACTTTTTCTATGTACACAAAAGGCCTATTTCTCTCAAATATTGTTCACAATTCTGTGCAATAATCATGCTGTCTAATCACAGGTGTGTCTGATATGCCACACCTGTGAGGTGGATGGATTATCTCGGCAAAGGAGAAGTGCTCACTAACACAGATTTAGACAGATTTGTGAACAATATTTGAGAAAAATAGGCCTTTTGTGTACATAGAAAAAGTCGTAGATCTTTAAGTTCAGCTCATAATAAATAGGGGCAAACACAAAAGTGTTGCGTTTATAATTTTGCTCAGTGTAGTTCCTGTACTACTTTTGGCAACTTTGGGGGTGATTTGAATAGACATTGATGTCTGTCAAATCGTCCCCTGAAGAAGACTGCATTGCCGGTTTGAAATTTTGTGAGTTCTGCTGATTTCAAACCCGCATCAGTGTGAACGTGGGCTGAAGGGGTTGTAAAGGCTGATGTTTTTTCACCTTAATGCATCCTATGCATTAAGGTGAAAAAACATCTTGCAGTCACCGGCCCCCTAGCCCCCCCCCCTGTTTTACTTACCTGAGCCCCGAATTTTCGTTGGAGCGTCCCCGCTATCCCTCTCTCCACGGGTTCCCAGCTCTTGATTGGATAAATTAATAGCAGCGCAGCCATTGGCTCCCCCTGCTGTCAATCAAATCCAATGACGTGGGCCCCGGGGGGCAGGGCCAAGTCCTGCATTCGGCCTCTATGGAACGGTGGACTCGGGAGCGGGCCCGCAAGGTAACCCCCCCCCTGGGAGAGCGCTCCTCCTAGGGGGTTATCTAATGCGGGGAGGAGCCGCAAGAGCCGCCGAGGGACCTCAGAAATGGATGTTCGGGGCCACTCTGTGCAAAACGAGCTGCACAGTGGAGGTAAGTATGACATGTTTGTTATTTTAAAAAAAAACAAAAAAAACGATCCTTCAGTATCACTTTAGTGTGATTTTAGTTAACTGCTGGAAGTATGGTATTCTGCTGTAGACTTCATCAAAACTCTCATTGATTCACCCCCTCCCCCCCCCCCCAACTGCTCTACTAAGATCTGGCCCTTTCTGGAATTCCAGATATACGGCTTCTATGTTCTCTCCTTGGAACATTCACAATGCTGTGTGAATAATGTGTCAAGTGCTGACATTGTATATCGAACAAAGATATGATACAAATAATACAAATCAATAGAGAACATCAATTCAAAAACATGTCAGCACATAAATCAATGACCCAAAAGCATTATATGTTCCCAGACTTGTATTTTGCATTTTAGCCTTTTGTTGCTGTTGCTGACTACTGTCGCCATCAGTAAATGTACGACAATACAGTTTACTGAAGAATTCTTCATGGTCGGCATTACTGAGGAAGATGAAAGTAGATTTCTTCTTTCTTCTATTTTCAAGTGGTTCTAAAAGTAGAAGGTTTTTTTTTTTTAACCGCTTCCGGACTGCCCCACATTCACTTACTGCAGCAGGGCGGCCCTTCAGCGCAAAATCACGTACCTGTACATAATTTCGTTTGCCGGGTCTGGCGCACGCGGGCGCGCTGCCAGCGACCCGCTCCCGCTGTGATTTGACACAGCGGGAGTGGATCAGAGGGTCCGGCGGAGACCCACTGATCGTTCCCCAGGCAGACAGAACCAGTGTAAACAAGGCAGATTGCCGTTCTGTCAGAGGGGAAGATGGAGATCCTGTGTTTCTGCTAAGCAGGAACATGGATCTCTGTCTTCCCCCAGGCAAAGCACCTCCCCCACACATTTAACAAGAACTCCCAGGGAACACATTTAACCCTTTGATCACCCCTGATGTTAACCCTTCCCTGCCAGTGTCAATAGTACAGTGACAGTCCTTTTTTTTGTTTTGTTTTTTAGCACTGATCACTGTATTGGTGTCACTGGTCTCCAAAAAGTGTCACTTAGTGTCCGATTTGTCCACCGCAATGTCGCAGTCCTGCTAAAAATCCCTGATCGCTGCCATTACTAGTAAAAAAAAAAAGAAAAAAGAATGAGATAAATCTATCCCATAGTTTGCAAATGCTATAACTTTTGCGCAAACCAATCAATATGCGCTTATTGTGATTTTTTTTTACCAAAAAATATGTAGCAGAATACATATTGGCCTAAATTGATCAAGAAATTTGATTTTTTTACATTTTTTTATTGAATATGTTTTATAGCATAAAGTAAGAAATATTGTTTGTTTGTTTTTTCAAAATTGTCTGTCTTTTTTTTATAGCACAAAAAAATAAAAACCGCAGAGGTGATCAAATACCACCAAAATAAAGCTCTATTTGTGAGAAAAAAAAGGACATCCATTTTATTTGGGTGCAGCGTCGCGCGACCGTGCAATTGTCAGTTAAAAAATAATGCATCGCCGTATGGCAAAAAATGGTCTAGTCATGAAGGGGGGTAAACCTTCTGGAGATGAAGAGGTTAATGCATTCTAAGCATGCAGCTCCCCCCAGCCCCTGAGTATGATGGCAATCCAGTGCTGTGCATTAGAGCAACAGCACTGCTCTCTCTCTCTCTCCCTCCTCATTGGTTCGGAGACATCAGCAGGCGCTATTGGCTCCTACTACTGTCAATCATAACCAGTGAGGAGGAAGCAAAGAGTGGGTCTCACTGTGTGTGTCAATGGACACACAGAGCATGGCTCAGAAGCGAGCCTGCATGAGTTCCCCCATAGCAAACTGCTTGCTATGGGGACACTTAACTGGGGGAGGAGCCAGGAGCACAGGCGGGGGACCCGAGAAGAAGAGGATCGATGCTGCTCTGTGCAAAACTATTGCAAGTAAGTATAACATGTTTGTTATTCAAAAAAAAAAAAAAATACCTTTACAATCACTTTAATATTTGTACAATAAAAGATATCCAACTTTTTATCTTCAAACTCTGGGAGGAATCACTAAGGGACTAACTACTTAAAGTGGCATTAAACCCAAAAACAAAAATGTAATATATTGCAGAAGCCCAGTTCTTAGATGTGGTGTCTGCATTTGTTTTCTTTTTTTAGGTTGTTTTCCTTTATTTTCACCTGGTCAGTAAGTCTGTTATTTTTCAACCTCCTTTACCAGACCAAGCTGTCCAACAAAAAGGGGCAGTCAGAGGGTTGAGACAAACCGTTTAACATTAACCGGGTTGCTTACAATAGTCAGCATTTGTTCGTTTATGAAAAACCGTTATCCCAAAAAGAAAGAAAACTGTTGCTGTAACTGCTTAAAAAGTATTAGTTGGAGTTTGGCTTTAACTTGCAAGGTTGGCCATACATTATACAATTTTCTTATTTAATTTTTCCTTATGCCCCGTACACACGGTCGGACTTTCTGACGGAATATGTGCGATCGGACCTTGTTGTCGGAAATTCCGACCGTGTGTGGGCTCCATCGGACTTTTTCCATCGGAATTTCCGTCACAGAAAGTTTGAGAGCTTGCTATAAAATTTTCCGTCAACAAAATCCGCTCGCATAAATTCCGACCGTGTGTGGACAATTCCGACGCACAAAGTGCCACGCATGCTTAAGGGTCGAAAGCTGTTGGCTACTGCCCCGTTTATAGTCCCGACGTACGTGTTTTACGTCACCGTGTTCAGAATGATCGGATTTTCCGACAACTTTGTTCGACCGTGTGTATGCAAGACAAGTTTGAGCCAACATCTGTCGGAAAAAATCCTAGGATTTTGTTGTCGGAATGTCCGATCAATGTCCGACCGTGTGTACGGGGCATAAGATTTACCAAAACCACATAATATGAGGTCAAACCTAAACACTTTCACTGTGTATGCAGTTGGGCAGGCCCTTGCACTACATAGTTGAAGGTAAAGCTAAAGAAAATTTAACAAGAAAATTGTATAGTGTATGGCCAGCCTTAGTCAAGTCTGTCTAACTTCCTAGTTTATCTAACACTACCCTCTCCCCAGACTGACAATGCTGCTGTCCAAAGGTGTCTCTATTGCTCCTCCATGCAGAGTGGAGACGCTGGCCAGATGACCAGGTGAAAATTGTGGTAAAGGCTAAAAAGAAAGAAAAAGAGGCACTGAATATCACTGTTAGAGTAAGCTGTCAAGTAGCATTTAAATGAAAGAAAGGTTGAAATTTAAGCGCCACGTCACTGCTAATAGCTCAAGGAACAACTTTATTCCATTAAAGGTCAGGGGTACAATTAAAGAAATAACCGACGCATTTCTAAGGTCTACGTGCCCCTTCATCAGGGCTAGAAAGAACATAAGAAGATTATCATGTCAGTCTGACATCAATACATTGTATTTATGTAACAATAGTAATGAGAGTGTTAAAATAATTACATAAAAAAGAGAACAGTGCTGAACAAAAATAAGAATATGGGTGCTGAAAGAAGAAGAAAAAAAAAGATAATAATAATAATAACACTAATACTAATCATCACTATTATTAAAAAGATACATTATAGATGAGATGTTAACCTAAAAAAATTAAAATTAAAAAAAAAAACCTCAAACTCAAAGCTGGTATGTGTATAAATTGAACCATTATACAATCTGATTGTACAGTCGTAAAAAAAAAAAAAAAAAAAAAAAAAAAAAAGAACAAAATAGGAAATGAAAACAAAAAAGATAATAATGGCATAATAATAATAAAAATAATAATAATAATAATAATATTACTATCGATAATATTAGTAAAAATAAGTAGCACCTGACTGCCTGGAGCTCTCCATAGTGCTGAAATCCTCTACTGAAATAAGCAGCCCAACCCATCAGGTACCCCCATGCCACCGACCTATTTGGTCATGTGACCATACAGTATTAGGACAATGATGTCACAGGCATCCCCACCCCTATGTATAGACTCACTTGCAGGGTGGGGAGAGCCCTAGCGGCAGCTGTTTGCGTTGACACAGCTTCCTTCCGGGTTTGGACCAAACCCAACTTCATCCCTAATCAGCGCGAACTCCTCCCAAAGCACTTTAGCATGCCAAATGCCGAGGAAAGGCTGGGGGAAGGGTACACTTATATGCCATCTACCTGCCCTCTTGTGGGCATGGTCACCCTATTCCTGATCAACTGGTTTTAGGACACCTATTCAGTTCACTATGCTTATGGAAAATATGAAAAATATTTGTAATATTGCCAAATTTACTAGAGCTTAACTCGCAGGTTGCACATGTGGGTCTCCTCTGATTTCAGAATAGAAGAAAGGAAGCGTAGCTCTCCGATCCCCTGGTCAAGTAGTAAGAGAGATCTCGGCACAGCGACAGCGTGAAATGCTTCACAAACTTCGGGTAGGTGTCTCCCATGTATTCCCTATGACATCACAGCTCATATTTAACCATAATAACGAAAACTAATACTGAATTTGGGCTCTTGTGTCCCTCCCTGTGAGCTATTGAGCTTGAGCTATTGTGCTCTGTAAACAACAGACTTTTTCAACAGGAAATAAGGAGAAACTGGCAAACATGAGCCAAAAGCTCCACCTGATGGCTGGATATGAAACTACCATGAATGCAATATTTCTAATTGTTTTAATAGCTTTAATTTGTTTAAGGCTGCATTCACACCTGAGCGTTTTCAGCTCGTAAAAAGCTCGTAAAACACCAGAAAAAAACGCCCAACAAGCAAAATTCTAAGGCACCTGTTCACATCTGAGCATTTTGTCACCTGAAGAAAACGTCTGAAGCTCAAAAGAGTACATGAGCTTCTTTTTGGGCAGATTACAGGCGTTTTTCTGCTTTTTACATTGGTGACCTTTTGACCTGTGCAAAATCGCGACAAAAAAAAAAAAAAGCCTAAAGTCCTGACCATCATTAACCACTTGACTTCTGGAAGGTTTTACCCCCTTCAGGACCAGGGCATTTTTTGATATTCAGCACTGGGCTATTTTTACTGGCAATTGCACGGTCACCACTGGGTTTTTTGTTTTTATTATATAAACGAAAAAAGACCGCAAATTTTGTAAAAAAAAAAAAAAATGGAGGCCGGGCGGCTGATTTATGCTGTTATCCCCACTGCCGGGAAATGGCACCTATAAATGTCTACCGTGGTGGAGAGGAGGATAGCAATGAAAACGTTTCCAGCTACATCTCCACTGGCTTACCATTGGCTTTTATTAGCGCCCCCTACCACACATCACTCCAACTACAAAAAGCTAGCACATTGCACTTTGAAGGGAGCAGCTTTAATAATATTAATTTTGCACATTTTTTGTCAGTAGCGTGAGGTTCCTATAAATTTTTTACTTTGTTTTTGTTGTTTTTATTGGGGGAATTCAACTTGGATGGGCATGGGGCAGATATGAGATGCCCAGTTGATCAAAAGACAATGTAGGGACTGAAACTATATACATCTCCAGTATATACAATCTCCTCTCTTTCTACAGAACAAACTTGCTTGCAGATTATCACTCCTCAGGACCAGCTAGCACTGAAATGCAGGCCTGACATTGGCTCAGCCAGGCCCAAAGTAATTGCCCTTTGCAGGCAGGGACCGCGACCCCCTATGGTAAACCAAAAATGTAGGTAGTCTGAATGCTAGCTGTCCCACGTGGCTACTGATCCCAGCACCACCTCTTCAGGCCCTGCCAGCCCTCCTGGCTGCAGATGCCCCTCTCCACTGCCCGTGCCACCTCAGTCCACTCCACTGGCTCTGCACCCATCCCAGACTGCATTCCCCCAATGTGTAGACCTGTGCGGTTCGTTTCGTTCCAAATTAATATTCGGACAAATTTTTTGTTATTTGGAGATTCGGATATATCTGAATACCCGAATTACAGTATAAATGAACCGAATGCTCCAAATAACGAAATTAAATTCGTCCAAATTTCAGGAAATTCAAATTCCATTCAACTTCAAACTGTAAACATATTTCTGAAATCAAAGACTGTGTGTGTTATTAGAGTACCATTTCGAAATAATGCCGTTTTTCTTAAGCCAAAGGGGATTTAAAGAGTCATTGTAATCATTTGATAAAGATTTTTCTTTTGTTCACTTTGCCGCATTTGAATTGAAAAAAATATAACACTTTGGTTTTGACCGATTCAAAATGTATCGATTTGAACATTTCGAAAGGAAAAAAAATCAGTGAATTAGAAGAAAAATCTAAAAATTCTGAATACGTATTCTGAATACGAATTGGACAAATTAACTAACTTTAACAAAACGAAATAACTAGTTTAACAAATCTAAACCCATTTTTTCATCATGCACACGTCTACAGACGTTCCTCTCAGTCCTCTCCTGACTGTGTGTCACTTACCAGCCCTCCTGGCTGTGACCTGTTGTTTCTCCTGGAGACTTTGCCTAGCAGTTTTCTCCTGCTGTGCTCTCCTAGCTCCCGTGCCACCTGTCCAGGACACCTCCGTGTGTTGTAAGAAGGTCCTGTCAGCACCCGAGCCCATGCCCAAGGTCACCCCCCACCAGACTGGGAAGCTCCCAGGCCACAACAGCCTAACACTCCATCTCCAGCTTCCACCCCGGACAACTCCTCCCCAGCTGGGCTGACTCTGAGTATTTGAGGGGCCAGTCCAGGTTGGGGATTGGTCAGGGCTCCTCAGAATACTCCAGGCAGCTCCATCTCTCCTCTCCTCCTTCCTTTCCAGAAGATTCCAGCATGTTCTGGAAAGAAGTGGGAGGTCTCGTGATGCTGCTTGTGAGTCACCCAGCTCTGCCTAAGTCATTCCCAACCCAGATAAAAACAAACAGGCTTGGCTGCCAGCTAAGCCTGAAATGTACCTACACTACAGAAACCTAACCACTGTAGCAGCCTAACAACACTAGGGGGTGTTATAGAAGCTTTACCTAATTTATTAAGCTCTGGGGTAACTGCACTTGCAGAGTGCAACTGCACTTTGCAAAGTGTACAGCCTATTTGCCTTTAGTAAATCAACCCTTATTACTTTCCTAAGCCTTTTCTCTGTAAAGTACTAACACTGGCCGAAAGAGCATAGAGAAAACATGGAGGGTCTAGCTAAGGCTGCACTAACTAGCACAAAACAGGAATGGAAGACATACAGAAACTAAAATCAAACACTTATAGAGGTCCAAAACCTCCACTTTATGTCAGCATGCTTTTGGATATGGTGCAGAATGATGGGCTAGCGGCAAAGAATAAACTCAGAGGCTGAGGTGGAAAAGAACAGTACATTGAGAGAGTTCCAACAACATACAATCAGGCCCGGCAGGTAGGCACAGCCAACTGGAGCCAATTACAAGCAGTAGTAGAGGATTCTGATCTCGAAATGATGCTGACAGCTTCTTCAGAGAAGAGCAGGAATGCAGCCTGGCCGGTCTACACCCATACGGGAGGTTTCCTGCAAAGACATAGTCTAGTCCCTGCACTTTCCATACTCCTCAGGAACCTTTCCCTGCTGCTTTGCTCTATTCTTGCCAGGAAGAGTTAAATAGAAAAATGGAAAAATTGAATTTCCAACCACCAATTATAGAAAAATATATATAAACTTTATTAGACACATAATACAAAAAACATATTAAAATATTGCAAATAAAATGCAAGCAAATGGCTAAACCTCCCCAATATGGGTCGTAGAAATCAAGATCATATCAATACAGACGTATATCCCTGTATTGGATTATGATTATGTTTCGCGAGTGGTCGTTTCTTCAGGAGCTTGTTAATTATTCTATAGGAGAGAAAAAAATGCAATCAATAACATTTATAATTTTGGTATGGAGTCTCGAAAATTTGCAGGGAGTACCAAAGGACACTCAAAAGGAGGAGAACCTGTCCCTACACTCGCCACTCGCACAAAGCGAGCCAGACCCGGGAGCCAGAGTGATAAATAGACTCTGCCTTGACCCAAGATGGCCACAGAGGTCAGCGTCCAATCAGACAGCTATCTCCCTAGTGACCGCAGGAAGTCATAAAGTAACCAACTTCCTTCTCCTACTGTATTGCTACTTCGGTCGAGCGCCACCTACAGTGTGGAGTACAAACTGCACTTGCCTACATACTACTAAACAGTAATGCCCTGGGGCAGATAGAAAAAAAAAAGTGGAAAAAATACATATAAACGGGACAAAGCACTAATCATAAGCTCAAACTGTGTTTTCAGCTGTTTGGTTGGCGTCATCCTTTAAGCAGGCCCATTTATTCCAACCACTCTTCAATGAGCCTTGCCAGTAATGGCATTCAGAATTTTCTCGGATTAACTCAACTCAAGAAGTTCACAAAAACTTTTAAGCGTTTCTTATAAATCAGTTCAAAGTTGCCGAGCAAGTCATTTGGCATTACCTGTTCTCCAGATCTCTTTTAAATTAAACCTTTTGGAATGAGTTATCATTAATATTGTCTGAAATTAATGAGGCCATCGGAATGCGGCTTCTACCACAGACTATTAATAATGTTTGAATTGTTACATTAATGTAGTATCTAATGGAGCATAAAACCTCTATCCTCTCAGGAATACGACAGATACGATATTAATTGTTATCCTAGACTAAGGTCACAAATGAATTTAAAGATTTCCCTGATCTCTGCGTAATAAACTATGGGACGCAGCTGAACTTTGTCTGTTTTGCTTAAAGGCCACCGTCCAATGAAAAATGGTTTACGATTTTTGGTAAATGGGAAGAGAAAGACCGGCTTCTCTATAAATAAGGCCAGGAAAAAAAAATGAATCATTCACTTAACTCCTATATTTGCCAGTCTAAAAACTTAAAATGACCCTAATATCAGATACTATATACTTTGTATAGGTCATACATGCATGGAATATGTAACTGTAACACTTCTGTGTATTTGCTTATCTTCATAGAGATCCCAGACTTTTCTACTTTTTGTGCCAGAAGGAAGGAGCCATCTTTGTTCAGACATTATCCAGGATCAGCATCTACTTCCAGCTCAGAGATGAGGCAATATAGTAAATCCTGTGCAGTTTTTGGCTGTACTTATACCCAGGGCTGGGACAAGGGGTGGGCAGGAGGGGCAGCTGCCCTGGGCACTGTGGTATCATGTAAGGTGGGGGGAGGAGTTGGGGTAGCGCTGCAACGAGATTGAGTTGGGAGGTGGAATTTGGTGGGCAGGAGGGGGTAAAAATTGTTCTAGGAGGAGTAATGTGGAGGGGATGTGTTGGGAGTGGTGATTTAGGGTGATATGTGTTTTAGACTCAATGGTGTCATCAATGGGTCCCTGTGCTTTTCTATGTAATGCAGGTAGATTGTGGCTTGTGGGAGGGGCCAGCAGGGTGCTGTACATAGCTACCTGGAAAACATCGTAAGACCCTGCCTCAGAACTCCTCTGAAGAACCCCCAGCCATGATGCAAGCAGTAGGCTGGTTTTTGGGAGAAGCATAGAAAAGTGATAGCAGAAAAAAGACAGAGTAGTCCATTGAGTTATTTATTTATTTAGTCCATGGAGTATGCCCATTGGTTTTTTTTTTTTTAATACTTTGTTATGTTTTGTATTTTTGTTGTTAACTTTTTTGCCTAAGTATAGATCTATGTTTGTCCCAAGCATTATTGAAGCCATTTACTAATATAATAAGCTACTGTAATAGCACCTTGGAGTGCCATCTACAATGACTGGCAATGCCATACAATAGCGTCTGTTGTGGTAACGTATTGTAACTGCACTTTAAAGTGTTCCTAAACCCAGGACCCTGCATTCACTATATCTGCTCTCCCACAGTACACAGAACATGATAATGCCATTATTTTAGCAATATAAACTGCTAAATACTAGACAAAAAAAAAAAATTGTTGTTGTTTCATTTGTGTTTTTTTTCTTCATTTTTTTTGGGTCATTCGTTATGATCGAAATTCGTAAATTTGAAAATTCGTAAATTTGAAAATTTAAAAATTCGTAAATTTGAAAATTTGAAAATTCGTAAATTAAGAAAGAAAATCCAAAAATTTGAATGAACGAAAATCCGAAAATTTGAAAATATTAACTGATTAACTAACTAACAATAACTAACTATTAAATTATACAAATTATCTGAAATAACGAATGCTGCATCTAGACAAATTAAACTGAATGAAGTAATAATAATAATAATAATAATAATAAAACGTTTTTATTATTATTATTGTTATTTATTATTATTAATTTGTTATGTTTCATTCGTTTAGATACGGCATTTGTTATTTCACATAATTCATAACTTCGGATAAATTCGTATTTGTTACATTCTTTAACATCCAAATTTGAATGGTAATTCCAATACCTATAATTTAATAGTTAGTAATAGTTAAGTTATTTTTAGTTATTAATTTCAGATTTTCTAATTTTCGGGTTTTCGGATTTTTGTTCTTTTGAATTTTCTTTCTTATTTTTGGATTTTCGAACTTTTGGATTTTTGAATTTGCGAATTTACAAATTTTCAAATATTCAAATTTACGAATATTTTGAAAAATGTGTTAAAAGGGTTTTCATTAATTTGGATATTTCTGAAGAAAAGAATTCGGAACGAAACTAATTGCACTTTTCTACTAAATATCTTTTCTCATCAGCAGTGTAAAGCAGGCTTGTGACTTCTATCAGTGTCTGATTAAAGCTTGTCGGAGGGGTTTTCATTTTCCTCTGACTGTCCTATGAGGCTGCATGACCCCTGACCCTCTGTCTGGACAGTGCTCTGTACTGATCACATGCACCCTCCCAAATAAAATGTAAAAAAAACTCTAGGAATACACACAAAACTGAGGATGTGCAGAGTGCCTCCAAGGCTCTGTAATATCAGCAGATGGATTGAGGACTGTGGAAGAAAGGGAGGATCAGGGAAGACAGGATCAAACAGTCTTTTTTTTTAGGTTTCACAGTGAGTATAACAAGTATGCTTTACTGCATATACAGACTAATTTTACTGTTGTGGGTTTAGTAACACTTTAACTGCCCCTTACAACAATGCTAACTGTAAAAGGGCCTTTACATGATTATTTTAAAGGAGAAGTGTGGGAATCAAAAATAACAAACACATGTACTTACCTCGGTCTGATTCTGCGACCATCCCCTGCTGGCTCTAAGGCCAAGAACTGAGTGATCGCATGGCAACTGATCACTTAGTTCTCTAACAGCTCTGAGCAGAGAGCAGTGACATTCAGTCGCTGCTCTCCAGTCTGCCCCTCCCACACACATACTGGAGCACTGGGCCATTAAAGGGGCGGAGCAGCTGGCTCAGACTCTCAGCTGCACACTAAGAGGCTGAGTCAATTGAAGAGTACTGGCACAAGTGCTCTCCTGTGACCCAGAATCAGCCAAAAGCAGGTTTTAGCCCTGATGCCACAGAGCCACTCCAGACTTTGGAAGGAACCTGACAATAATGTTGGGATCCACCCAGATGCCTAACTGGCACTCCTGTCACCCACAAGAGAAGTATGGCCAAAAAAATCTTTGGCCATACAGTACTTCTCTTTTTTAAAGAAGTGCTATAGTCACAGCATACACTTTCATTTTCTAACATCAGCATTGTAATAATAATACAAGCAATAGTTATTTTTGAAAATCCCATAAAAGCCTACTTGAAAAATTTGGAGACCAATAGCTATAGCAGTAGAGGCACTTACTGACCAGCTGGATATGTGCAGCAGCAGGTCACCCTGGCAGATGACATGTGCTCACTCAAAGTGCGGAGACTAACCGGTATTCACCAGAGCCCCTGATGGTGGAGATGGGTTTTGCTGAGTATTATTACTAGGTCACAGTCCTCAGGATCA
Organism: Lithobates clamitans; assembly: GCA_037952925.1. Classification (NCBI taxonomy): domain Eukaryota; kingdom Metazoa; phylum Chordata; class Amphibia; order Anura; family Ranidae; genus Lithobates; species Lithobates clamitans. The sequence goes on from JBBGZY010001614.1 coordinate 2,216,214, forward strand.
CCCCACCAGGAGGTGAGTAAGCCGGGGTCAAGAAGCAGATATAGCAGGTAAGGATCAAGCAGTCAGTAAACAAGCCAAGTAACAGTAACATGTGGTTGCAGGTTGGGATTAAGCAGTAGCGTAGTCGATGAACAAGCCAAAGGTCAGTAACGAGTGGTGGTCTCGATGTTGAGGGCAGCAGGCGTTACAAGCATGAGATATTGCCTGGAGAGAGCACAATAATCTGGCAAACAGAAAGTGCAGAGGTATGGCTAAAATATGAAGTTCATTGGAGAAGAAAAGGGGTCCAGGTCAAGAAAAACAAGGTTCAAGGCAATATCAGTCAAGGAATTGTTCAGGGACCTGTCCAGCATCTCAGATGGCTCAGCAGGAAGAGACATAGCAGAGGTCGCAGGTTCAGGATCACCCCACCAGGAGGTGAGTAAGCCGAGGTCCAGTAGCAGATATAGCAGGTAAGGATTAAGCAGAAGTATAGTCAGTAAACAAGCCAAGTAACAGTAACATGTGGTTGCAGGTTGGGATTAAGCAGAAGCATAGTCGATGAACAAGCCAAAGGTCAGTAACGAGTGATGGTAGAGATGTTGAGGGCAGCAGGAGTGAGATATTGTCTGGAGAGAGCACAATAATCTGGCAAACAGTGCAGAGGTATGGCTAAAATAAGAAGTTCATTGGAGATGCAAAGGGGTCCAGGTCAAGAAAAACAAGGTTCAAGGCAATATCAGTCAAGGAATTGTTCAGGCAGGGACCTGTCCAGCATCTAAGATGGCTCAGCAGGAAGAGACATAGCAGAGGTCACAGGTTCAGACCCAGGTCCTGACAGCGTCATTGGGTGGATATACTAAAGGCAAATAGACTGTGTACATTGGTAGTGCAGTTGCACTCATTTTCCTCAGAGCTTAGTGAATTTGGTAAAGCTTTGTAAAAAATACTCAGGTGCAAGGAAGATAAAAAAAGCATTTTTGCTTGCACGTGATTGGATGATGAAAATCAGCTGAGTTTCACCTCATTATATAAGTTCTGGTGAAAATTAGTGCAACTGCACTTCCAAAGAGTACAGTCTATTTGCCTTTAGCAAATTCACCCCAATGTAGTGTTTCATTGCATTTACTATTTCATTCAAACAATATGTAGATCAAAGGTGTATAACATCAGCTAAAGAAACCTTACAAGTTAAAAAAAATAAAATGCATTCCTTTTTCCTTAGTTATCCCCTAATCAGCCCTGATTACCCTTTCCTCCACTTATCTTTAGGGCAGGTTCACACCAGAACGAGTTCAGAATGCACTGTCTTTGCAGATTGCAAACACACTGCATTTGTGGACACCAAATCGCATGGTACTGCAGTATAATGCAATCTGGCGCGGCACATTTTTGAAAAGTAGAGCATGCACCAGGGTTGCAAAATTGCACTGCAGGAGAATGCGTAGGAGTTGCACAGGAAAACGGATCGTGTTCCTGTGAACTGGCCCTTATTTTTTGTGCAAATTTTCTTCTCCTTTTTTTACCATTATTATTTAATCTTTTTTTTTTTCCATTTTGATTAGTTTTGTTTGCTATTTGGTATTTTTTTTAATGTTACATCACATTAATGGACATATAGGAAAATTTGGCAGATGAGAGAGAGCAGGAAAAAGCATTACTGTTACAGAGGAGATTTGCATATAACTTGAGCTGTCTGTATATCCTGGTTTAATGACTCTTTTGACATGTCAATTCACTAAACATAATCCCGTATTATGTATTTCTTACATATACTGTTTGAATTTTCCTGGTTTGTGAATATATTAAACACAGATCTTGTGTGATTATTTCTAAGCTTCAGACATTGCTCCATTTTAGTTGAATTTCTTTGTAATCGTTACCTTTTTTTCTAGATTGTTCAGTAACTGACAGTATGAGAACAAGGTGAAGTAAAAAGGGAAAGAGTGGGAGATAAGGATATCGAGAATTACAAAAAGGAGATATAGGGAGAGGGACCACAGGTTGGGGGTGTAGCGTCACATATGACGACCCATCACAGAAGTGACGTTCCGCTGAGAAATTTCACACTGCGCATGCATTACTTGCCGATATGCGTTCCAAAAGCTCACGGAAGTGACGTTACAGACAAGCTCTTCTTCTGTATAATTATTGATTGTAAGACACCACTTTGCAACAGGGCCCCTCACCACGCTTCGGGCATGGCCTTGCTTCGCTCGGTATAATTATAATCTGACTCTATGTCCACTTGGATGGTGGGGCTTGAACCTGGACTTAGGGGTGGAGCCACATAACTGTCAAAGTGTTGGAATGTATATGGCGGCGTCGCACATGCGCACTCTAGCGGGTAGCCAAATGTGATGGGTTGCCATATGTGATGCTACACCAGCAGGGGGGTGTTAGAGGACAATTGAAGAAGGGAAGGGAGTTAAAATTGTGGAAGAAGAAGGGGGGGGGTTGTTATGAGTGCAGGAGTGAAAGGAAAGGTGGATAGGGGGCAAGAAAGGAAAGTCAAGGGTTTAGAGGGCAATAGAGGTAGGAAAAGGTTATTAGAGCACATGGGAAGAAGAGAGAGGCATTAGAGGGCAGGAAATTTAGTGAAGTGAATGGTTTAGAAGGTAGCTGGTGAGAGAAAAAGAAAGGAAGGGAGTGTGAAGACATTTCATGAGAGGAGAGGAAGGTAAAGAATTAAGAGGGCGAGGGGAGAGAGGAGGGAAAGAGGGATGGGTGTGAATGGATAGCAGAGGTGAGGAAGAGGAAGGGAGTTAAAGGTCAGGCAAGGAAGGGAGGTGGGTTAGAGGGCAGGAGAGGAAGAGAGTTAGAGAGCAGGAGAAAAAAAGCATAGAAGGGTATTGGAGGGCAGGAAAAGATAGGAAGGGAGTTAGAAGTGTTGGTGAAAAAGAGAAGGGCGTTAAGAGTACAGGAGTGGAAGAGAAGGTGGTTAGGGGGAAAGGAAGGTCATTGGTTTAAAGAGCAAAAGAGAAAGGGAAAGGGGTAAGGCAAGAAAGGAAAGGGAGTTAGAGTGCAGGAAAAGAATGGAAGGGATTAGAGCAGTGATTCTCAACCAGGGTTCCTCCCAAGGTTGCTAGGGGTTCCTTCAGCATTGGGCAATTTCTTCCTCTCAGATAAGTTCCCACTGACACCATTGATCTTTTTAGCTATGTGTAAGGAGGTAATTCTTCCCAATGACCACAAGTTTAAGGACCATTCTTCCCACTAACCATCACACTATTTTATCATGAGTTGTATATTTCTAATTTTTAGCAGGGGTTCCCCGAGACTGGATAACTATTTCAAGGGTTCCTCTGTGTTAAAAAGGTTGAGAAAGGCTGGATTAGAGGGTAGATGGGGAGAAAAAAAAAAAGAATGGAAGAGGTGAGAAGATATTTGTGGGCATGAGAGTAAGGTAAAGGAGTTAGAGGGCAGGCGGAGTGAGAAATGAAAGAGGGAAGGGGTAAGTGTATAGGAGAGGTGAAGAAGAAGAATAGAGTTAAAGATCAGGAGAGGAAGAGAAGGAGATTAGAGGGCAGGAGAAGAAAAGCAGAAGAAGAGGAGAAGGGAAATGGTGTCCCTGGGGGGGGCAGAGGGGGCCCTGATCCCCCCGACAAAATGCTATACCCCACCATGTGCCCCCCCCAATTAAAAAATTTTTTTTTTTTTTAGAAAAAGGCAATGTCTAAGAGGGAGAGCGTCCCCAGTCAGCTCCTGCGGGTGATTTCTCCCCCCTCCCTCTGCTCGCTGACACTGCATAATGCGAGCGCTCACACAATCACGGCCGCCCGATCTGCTCCTTCCCCTGCATCCTCATTGGCAGGGAGAAGAGTGAGTTGCAGGAAGGACTCCACCAGGACTTTCAGTTAGTGAAAAAACAGACTGATTTCCCCCGTCCTTAGGACAGGAGAACCAGCCTGTAAATTCCAAGAGATGCCAGACCAGCGCTGTCAATAGCAGGGGCAGGACAGCAAGAGGAGGCTGGGGAACCTCAAGGTGGCAGGACACCAGGGCCCGGTGGCAAGACAACCCTGATAGTTCTCCCACTGCTTGGGACCCTTATATTTTCTTGGTATGCTGGTGACATATATCTCTTGTTTTTTGCCACCCTGGGGGGGGGGGGGGGGGTAATACAGTAGGAAGGTAGGTAGGTAGGAAAAGGTAGGAAAAGTAGGAAGAATTGCATTCTATAGTTGCCCCCCTTCTTTTGTCCCTGTCCCCCCTCCCCATGTGCCCCTCCTAAATATGAAAGCTGGAGACGCCACTGGAGAAGGGTAAAAGATGGTATAAGTAGAAGGAAAGGGAGTTGGAAGTATGGGAGAAGAAGAGAGGGAATGTTAAGAGTGCAGGAGTGAATGGGAAGGTGGTTAGAGGGCAGGAAAGGAAGGTCATGGGTTTAGAGGACAGGAGAGTAAGGGGAAGGGGATTAGAAGGCAATGGAAGAAGACAAGGGAGTGAGAGGGGAGGAAAGGAAGTGAAAGTCTTATAAAGTAGCTGGGGAGAAAAAAAAGAAAGGAAGTGAGAAGACATTTGTGGGAGGGTCGGTAAAAGTGATAGAGGACAGGTGGAGCGAGGAGAGAAAGAGGAATAGGGGTAAGTAGATAGGAGCGATGAGGAAGAAAGAAGTTAAAGGACATGTGAGGAATGGAAGGGGGTTAGAGGGCAGGGGAAGAAAAGCAGAAGAAGAGAAGGGTATTACAGGGCAGGAGAAAAGGGGAAGGGAGTTAGAAGTGTGGGAGAAAAAGAGAAAAGGATTAAGAGTGCGGGATAAAAAGGAAGGTGGTTAGGGGACAGAAAAGGAAAGGAAGGTCATGGGTTTAGAGGGCAGGGGAAAAAGGAAAAGGGGGTAAGGGAAGGGAGTTAGAGTGCAGGAAAAGAAGGGAAGGAAATAGAGGGTAGATGGAGAGAAAAAATGAAAGGAAGAGGTGAGAAAACATTTGTGGGGATGAGACGAAGGTAATGGAGTTAGAGGGCAGGTAGAGTGAGGAATGAAAGAGGGAAGGGGTGAGTGGACAGGAGAGGTGAAGAAGAGGAATGGAGTTAAAGATCAGGAGAGGAAGAGAAGGGGATTAGGGGGCAGGAGAAGAAAAGCAGAAGGGTAATTGATGGTATGCAGTGCCTTGAAAAAGTATTCATACCCCTTACCCCTTACCCCTTTATCCCTGACCTGTCTAGTGTGTTCCTTGGCTTTCATGATACTGTTCATTCACTAAGGTTCTCTAACAATCCTCTGAGGGATTCACAGAGCAGCTGTATTTATACTGAGATTAAATTACACGCAGGTGGACTTTATTTACAAATTAGACTTCTGAAGGCAATTGGTTCCACTAGACTTTAGTTAGGGGTATCAGAGTAAAGGGAGCTGAATACAAATGTACGCCACACTTTTCAGATATTTATTTGTAAAAAAAATTGAAAACCATTTATCATTTTCCTTCCACTTCACAATTATGTTCCACTTTGTGTTGGTCTAACACATAAAATCCCAATAAAATACATTTACGTTTTTTGGTTGTAACATGACAAAATGTGGAAGGGGTATGAATACATTTTCAAGGCACTGTAAGTAGAAGGAAAGGGAGTTGGAAGTGTGGCAGAAGAAGAGAACAGGGTTAAGAGTGCAGAAGGTCATGGGTTTAGAGGTCAGGAGAGGAAGGGAAAGTGGATTAGAGAGCAATGGAAGAAGACAATAGAGTTAGGGGAAGAAAGGTTGTGAAAGGTTTAGAAGGTAGCTGGGGAGAAAAAAGAAAGGGAGTAAGAAGACATTTGGGGGAGGGTAGGTAAGAGTGTTAGAGGACAAGTGGAGCGAGGAGAGAAAGAGGGACAGGGGTGAGTAGCATAGGCGTGCGCACAGGGTGTGCCAGGTGTGCCTGGGCACACCCTAATCGCCTTGTGTGGTGCATATTCCCCCCCTGTTTAGACCACTGATATTTCATCCCCAAAAAAAATGTTACAAAATAAAATAATTTATTTAAAAATAAAATAAAACTAATGACACTGTCCACTGCCCTACTGACATCAGTAAATATACACATGCATATGTATTTGAGCTTTGGGGTGCACACCCTAATGCAAGAGGCTGCGCACACCTATGGTGAGTAGATAGGAGTGATGAGGAAAAAGAAGGAAGTTAAGGGTCATGTGAGGAAGAGAAGGGGGTTATAGAGCAGGAGAAGAAAAGCAGAAGAAGAAGAGAAGGGTATTACAGGGCAGGAGAAAAGGGGAAGAGAGATAGAAGAGTGGGAGAAAAAGAGAAAAGGTTTAAGAGTGCGGGATAAAAAGGATGGTGGTTAGGGGACAGAAAAGGAAAGGAAGGTCATGGGTTTAGAGGGCAGGGGAGAAAGGAAAAGGGGGTAAGGGAAGAAGGGAAGGGAGTAGGTGGGGAGAAAAAAAAGAAATAAAGGAAGAGGTGAGAAGATATTTGTGAGGATGAGAGGTAGGTAAGGGAGTTAGAGAGTAGGTGGAGTGAGGAATGAAAGAGGAAAGGGGTGGACAGGAGAGGAGAAGAAGTGGAAGGGAGTTAAAGGTTAGGAGAGGAAAGAAGGGCATAAGAGGGCAGGAGAAGAAAAGCAGAAGAAGAGAAGGGTATTACATGGCAGGAGAAGAGGGGAAGGGAGTTAGAAATGTGGGAGAAGGAGAGAAAGGGGTTAAGAGTGCAGAAACGAAAAGGAAGGTGATTAGAGGACAGGAAAGGAAGGTCATGGGTTTAGAGGGCAAGAGAGGAAGGGAAAGGAGATCCGAGGGCAAGGGAAGTAGAGAAGCAGGTTAGAGGGCGGGAATGGAATGGAAGGGTTTAGAGGGTAGAGAAAAAAGAAAGGAAGGGGAGAGAAGACATTCAGGGAGAGGAGAGGAAGGTAAGGTATTTAGAGGGCAGGTGGAGAGAGGAGGGAGAGTGGGAAGAAAGTGAGTGAACAGGAGAGGTAAGGAAAGGGCGGTAGAGGGCAGCAGTAGAAAAAAGGAATTTGGGAGTTAGAGGGCAGGAGAGGAGAGTCTTGGGTTTAAAGGGCAAGCAAGGAAGTGAAGAAAAGGCAGGAGAAAAAGGAAGAGGGTTACAGGACAGGTAGGGAAAAGAGGGTGGATATAAAAGGAATAGGGGTGGAGGGCAAGAGAGAAAGGATTATATGGGATTAGAGGAGAGGAAATAGAAGGAAAAGCAAAGAAAGAAAAAAATCCTCTAGGAAGTGCATGTTTCAGTATAATTTGCTAGAATTGCTATTACCATTTGGGGGTTTTCACAATGACTCACCTGGTTCTTATGGAGCACCTGTGCTGCTGCCTTCCACATACATGCATATGAGCATTCTAACTTTGGATTCTTCATTTTATATTTGCCCTTAGCACAACCACCAAGGATGTTTTTTTTTAATATAATTATAATAATAATGCCATTGAACATGCAATAATGCAAGCACAACTTATCAGGCAGATGTACCTAGGCTTCACCCAAGGGTATGAACCCCTCTCCTAACAATATTTTGCAGATTACAATGTACCTGCACTTTTCATTTTTTCACAAATTTACTTGCAAATTTACTTTCCGCCTGTAGATGTCACTCTTTTCATATCCAGACTGCACTGCTACAAAGTTATCAGCAATGATCTCCAACATTTTTTTTTACTGCCAAAGTTCAGCAACCTGCTACATGCAAACACATTTCTACTTTCTGTAGTCAAAAAGTTAAAGTTTAATTGGCTGCTGAGGGTTTTGCAGATTGGCATTGCATACAAAGGTCTTTATTAAATACGCTGAAATGTTGAAAACAATATTGCACTTCTCATTTATTTTATAATAATACCTTCACCAGGTATTGATTTTTTGCAGATATCAAAGTCTAGATTGAGTACTGAGCTGAGTACATTTTTTTAGTTACTATTGTAAATATACTGTAGCGGTACCCCCCGTAAGGGCTGCTGAGAATTGTGGTTTGTCAGTCACCCTGTCCAGCCCTGCATTTAATCTCAGGCTCTCCGAGACACCAATGCAGTCAGTGAACTTCTTTTTTTTTTTTTTTTGAGGGGTATAACTTGGATGGGGATGGGAGCTATGGGATGCCCAGCATGGATCAATAGAAACAATATATATATGCATTATATCTTTCTATACCAGCAGGTGGCATTGCAGTGTTATAGTGTGTTATCTATAGTAAGGTAATCAGAGAACGTACCATCCTTATTGTGTTATATGCACTTGTTTGTGTTCTCTTCCTGTCTGTCTCCATGATAAAAAAAATACATTTATAAATAGAAATGATGATGTAAAGACATGTTCTGATATTCCTTCATAAAGTAAAGTATCTGCATCCAAGAAGCTTCTAGTGGTTAATTGCAATACTCTGCATAATAGGTTATGGGTCCCAGGCATTGGAGAGGATACTACAAGCATTCAAGCACTGGAAAGAATTCTACAATGAATCAGTGAGTACTGTATGCAAGCTACTGAAAGATGGCAAGCGGTTCAGATGTGAAGTTTGCAATAGCAAAGCTAAAGAATGCCAATTACCAGCTATGGAAGTTTAAACTATAAATGTTTCTTAGCAAGGTTGACTTGTGGCAAGTGCTGAATACAAACAGACCCACAAATGGAGAGATGGAAGACTGGGATAGGAAGGATAGACAAGCAAAAATGATTATAAGCGTACTAGTGGAAGATGACCAGCTTATCCACATAAGAACAGAGAAAACGACCAAAGGTATGTGGACTTCATTACAAAAGCTGCATGAGAGTTCAAGTCTAAACAGCAAACTGTTTTTGCTAAGAAAGCTGTACAAGATGAGATTAGAAGAAGGCCAGCAAATGTGTGACCATTCAAGCTATGCTAGAAATCATAGAGCAGCTGCTTGCCATTGGAGAGGACATCAAAGATAACCATATTGTTGCCCTGCTCCTCTGCAGCCTTCCAGAGACATATACTGCTCTTATTAATGCTTTAGAAACCATATCTTAGCAGGAGCTGACACTGGAATATGTCAAAGTGAAATTAATCGATGAATATGACAGAAGGAAAGAAAATGCACAAAGCACAACAAACAAAGCAGAGCATGTTTTCACTGTAAAAGGATTGGTCACTTAAACAAGGACTGTTCTATCTGGAAAGCCGAGCAGCGAAAGCTACAGCTATCCACAAAAGAAAGAGTCAAAGCAATCACAAAGGAAACTGCAGACACTTAATGGAGTGGCACCTTTAAAGTAACTCAGAGCGGCAAGCCGCGCGGCTGGTGCATAGACTCAGGTGCGACAAGCCACGTGTCTAGCGATGAGACCTTCTTCACAAACATTGATTACGCAAAAGACAACATTTTCCTAGCAAACAGGAAAAGCATCACTTCTGAAGGTAAAGGCCAGGGCTTCCTGAACTGCATTGCACCACAAGGTAAACAGAGTGTCCTTGTAAAGAAAGTGCTGTATGTTCCAGAAGTAGAAGGCAGCCTTCTATCAGTTAAAAGTCTTGAAAACAACGGTCTCATAGTTAAGTTCCAGGGTGATGAATGCACAATTCACAATAATAAATGATTCCTCACAAAAGGAAAATTAGATGATCACCTACAAAAACATATTTGGGGGGCACACCCTAAAATGCGTTTAAATTCAAGATCTGCGAACTATAGTTGTGAACTATATATATGCATTATATCTGTCTATACCAGCAGGTGGCACTGCAATGTTATAGTGTGTTATCTGTGGTAAGGTAATCCGAGGAAGTACCTTATTGTGTTATATGCACTCATTTGTGTTCTCTTCCTGTCTGTCTCCATGATAAAGACATGATGATGTAAAGACATGTTCTGATATTCCTCCATAAAGTAAAGTATTCTCTGCATCCAGGAAGCTTCTAACGCTTAATTGCAATACTCTGCATAATAGGCACAACTATGTATACTCCCTGTACATACTCCTTCAGCTTCCTCCTGCACAAACTTGCTTGAAGCTCATTACTCCTCACTCCACCAGCACATCACTTGCTGCAGACTGTTACTCCTAGTCACCTCCAGCACTTCACTTGATTGCCCAGGAATAGCTAGCACTATTTGTTGGTTAGGCCTGACACTGACTCAGCCAGGCCTCAGCAAATGCCCTTTGCAGGCTGGGACCGCGGGCCCCAATGGTGTTGCAGAAAAGTCCTTGTGCTAGCTGCACTATTATGGCTACTGATCCCAGTTAGCTCTCTTCAGGCCCTGCCAGCCCTCCTGGCTGCAGCTGCTTCTTTCCACTGCCCCTTCCAGCACAGTCCACACTTCTGGTTCTGTACCCATCTCAGACTGCCCCTAAAATTCAGCTGGTCCCTAAGCTGGAAATTTGAAAAATTGGGCCCAGGAGCAGGGGCATCCCATAAACTGAATAGGAGGGGAAAAAGGGAATAAACTTGGATGGGGAGCAGATATACAAATAAATAGGTATCAAGCATATAGAAAATTATTTTGATCAGTATTTACAGCATATACATTGCATTCCTACCACTAGGCAATTAGTCAAATACACTAGACCAGAGCACCTCCACCTAAAGGGAAACCCTATGTCCGCAGGATCCATAACTCCAGATGGAGATAGATAGACAGCCGTCCCATCCGAAGGGGTCCTGTGAAAACAACACAACAAGCATCCTATTCTACCAGCTACCTGTACACTTTACATACTTTCTGTCAGAAGGGGATTATAACAGAACTGTGTCACCCCTGGGACTGGGGGACTGGGATATGAAGTGTTTAATGACCTCAATTTCCTTTTTGTGTGGAATAGAGCTATAGAGTGCCTCAACATCCACTGTGACCAGTATGGCATCTGATTGAATGGAAAGGCCTTCCAAGTTTTGTAGTAGATGTGATGTATCCCTGATGTATGAAGAGAGATTCGTTACTAAGGATCAAATTTGTTCGTCCACATATCTACATAGATTTTCTGCTATGCTACCCCTACCGGAGACTATTGGTTGTGGGAGGGACATAAGGATAGTCCAAACCCCACTCCAGAGCGACTCTATGCTGAACTTCCCGCTGGAACAAGGAAAATCTGGGCAGCTCCCTTGGTTTTCCTTTCCCTAGCAGGACATGGCATTAGGGAACCTCTGCACCCACTGCCGGCTGCTCTGGTCTGGGTGGTGGATGGTATGTTTATGAAAAATAGCCAGTAACTGATGGGGGTTCCTGCAGAATCTTCAGGTCTCCTAGCAGAGTCTGGCTCTTCTCCTCCCTCAGACTGGACCTCCAGGACCTGGGAACCTCCTGTCTCCCATTCCTCTTCCGAGCTGCTGCTTGGAGATGACCACTCTGCTAACTTCTCCAGGGACCCGAATTCAGCTATCAGTCTGGGAGAACTCTAATCTATGGCCCTGCCCTCACATTCCCCATCCAGCTCACCTGAGGGTGCACCCCCCCTCCAGCACTGGCTCCTTGTGGACTGGGATAGCAGGGGACATAGGAACGGCCAGCATTTCAGGGACAGTTTCTGGTTCCTGCTGTGCAGTTCTCACAGTTACCAGGTCCCCAACCAGGCCTCAGGTCACGACAGACTGCTCTTCCCTTATATCGCTGACGTTTGCAGGGAAGTCACTAGGCTCAGACTCTACCCCACCTTTCGACAAAGATTCTAGGCCCACTCCGGCCTTCTGGGATTTCCACAGTTGCATGCGACACAGTCCTGAGTGCAGGTCCATGCTGTAATACTATGGCTCCTGCTGGCTGGATGCAAGCCAGGTAAGCGGTTCGCCACAATGACCGCACCGGACCCAGGCACTGACCACTGAAGACAGTTTTTTTTTTTTAAGTTACTTGTAGAGTAGTCTTTATACGCTAGCAATAATTTATATTGTGCTTGGACATTGAGTCTGGTGATGACATTTGTTAGGTTAGGAGTTTTGTTAGATTTCCATAGGCTAGTTATAGTAATTCTTGCCGCTCTTAACATATGTACTGTACTACAATTGTTCTATAGCTTAATGGATACATTTCAAGATTTAATCCTAGTAGTGCCATATCGGGAGTTAGTTTTAATAAGTTGCCAGTAAGGGTAGCTATGAAGGAGGAGATGGACTTTCAAAAGATGATTACGGTAGTTTTTTACATGATCATAAGGTACTGTATGATGGAGGTTACCTATTTGTTCATTACACCTCCAACATATAGGGGATGCGGATGGGTAAATCTTTGATATTTTGTAAGGGGTTAAGTACCACCTGTTTAGTATTTTTTGTGAATTGTCCCAATGGTCGGTGCACGAGGAGGCTTTGTTAGTAATCAGTATAGTTTTCTTCTATTGTTCTTTTGTAATAATATTTGAGAGATCTTTTTCCCATTTGGTCATGCTGGGTTTTTTATTCTATATGGGGAGCTGCTAAAAGGCTGTAGAATAATGTAATCCCTTTCTTCAGCTGTTTTTTTTTGTAGTGTAAGGTATTGCCATATTTCAGTGGGGATATCAATATCCTCATTAGAATCTAGATCTTTCAGGTGGGTATTTTTGCAAAATTTATTAAAGTGGACCTTCAGTCATTTTTTCATCTTTCCATCTATTAAATCTTCTGCCCTTGTTGTTTTAACTTCGGATAGTAAAACATTTTTTTTTCTGCCAGTAAATACCTTATACAGCCCACTTCTTGTTTCTTGTCTGGTAAAAAGAATAGGCTTATGACATCATGCACAGCTCTCTCTCTTACTCTCGTGAGAGTTTGCCAGGAAGGGAGGGGGGATGAGTCATAAGAGGGTGAATGAGAGCTGCATGGCTGCAGAGCTGGAGGTGTGCCTCTGTGTGTCTGTGTAAATCCAGGAAGTGAACAGGCAGCAGCTTCAGCTGCCCACAGTTAAAATGATTGCGGCCAGACTCAGTGGAGGGAGATTTCTGCAGCGTATTTGGCAAATACAGAATCACAGTATATATAAAATAATTTGCAAAGTAGTTGGAGGGAAGCTTCAGAATGGCGAAGATGTTTTTCATTACAAATTATGTGAGCAGACTGCAGTTCCTCTTTAAGTACTATATTCTTAATATGGATAGGTAGATATTTATTTATATTTATATAAGTTGTATCCTTTAGACCCCTTTCACACTGAGGGCGACGGGTCCGTTAGTGGTAAAGCGTCGCTGGTTTTGGCAGCGCTTTACCATCATTTTAGCAGCGCTTTTCGGCCACTAGCGGGTGCCTTTAACCCCCCACTAGCAGCTGAAGAAAGGGTTAAAACCGCTCGTGTTGCGGCACTTCGGAAATGCTTTACAGGCGCTTCGGAAGTGCTGCCCATTCATTCCAATGGGCATGGGTGGTGCAGGACCAGTGTATACATCGCTCCCAAACCGCCCCAAAGATGCTGCTTGCAGGACTTTTTTTCCGGTCCCGCAAGCAGTGCCCCAGTGTGAAAGCACTCAGGATTTCACACTGGGGAGGCATGAGAGGCAGTTTTCAGCCACTTTACAAGCGCTCTTTTTATTTTTTATTTTTATGCCTGAAAACTGCCTCAGTGTGAAAGGGGTCTAAGTAGAGCTGCGCGATTAATTGTCAAGAATCGTTATTTTTTTCCCCTGTTGCGATCTTGATAAAAAAAGTTTCACGATTCTTTCTATGCACAGAATTCTCTCTGCTCTTCTGAAGCCACAGCCGTCAAAAGAAAGGAAGAAAAAAAAAAAGGGCAGTCTGCCAAGAATCACAACATCCTTTAGCAGTGGAAGTAAGTATAAACATTGTAACAATTTGTCAAAGGAATAGACTTCGTGTGTAAATGAGGAAAGTTTAACCCAGGGGTCTTCAAACTACGGCCCTCCAGTTGTTCAGGAACTACAATTTCCATCATGCCTAGTCATGTCTGTGAATGTCATGAGTTTTACAATGCCTCATGGGATGTGTAGTTCCGCAACAGCTGGAGAGCCGTAGTTTGAAGATTCCTGGTTTAACCACTTAAACACTAAACCTTTTTCTGACATTTGTTGGTTTCAAGTTAAAATCATTTTATTTGCTAGAAAATTACTTAGAACCTCCAAACATTATATATATTTTTTTAGTAAAGACCCTATAGAATAAAATGGTGGTTGTTGCAATAATTTATGTCACACTGTATTTGCGCAGCGGTCTTTCAAACGCAATTTTTTTTGGAAAAAATTACTTAAAATGAATTGAAAAAAAAAAACTAACCAGTAAAGTTAGCCCAATTTTTTTTGTGTAATGTGAAAGATTTTACGTCGCATGATCTTTTTATTCTAAGCAAAAAAATTGTGATTCTCATTTTGGCCAGAATCGTGCAGCTCTAGGTCTGAACCATTCTCCTCTTCACAATCAAATTTTACAATAATCTAGTACTCTTACAGGCATTAGACTTTAGAACATAGAACAATATCTTTTGTTTTGGATAGGATGTGCTTCCATGCTATCAGCGTTGCTTTAATGCTGGGGAGATTCGGTATGATTTTTATTTTGTCTTGTAAAATATGGTTAGCTAAGGAAAGGGCGAACATGTCGTGGCCTAATGTGGTCTCTCGTTCTATGTTGGTCCGCAGTTTATCTTCTGGGGAGGTAAACCAATATTTCATTTGGTCTAGTAATGAAGCATACTTGTAATTTTTTATATCTGGAAGACCCATTCCACCTGAGGTCTTAGTAGCAGTTAATATCGAGAACGACACCCCAGGTTTTTTACCATTCCAGATGCCATTTTTCAACTTAGTATTGGGCTGCGTAAAGAATTTGGCAGGAACTAGTATAGGAAGAGAACGGAAATAATAGCGGATTTTAGGTAGCGTTAAAAGCCGCTATTTTACCAACTCATGAAAGTTGTGGTTTTTGGATATGTTGTAGAAATTTGCTAATTTGTTGTAAAAGGTTAGGAAAGTTGACTTCATATCATTTGGAGGAGGGGTAGGTGAGTTTTATACCTAAATAGGATATAGATGTCTCATCCCAGTTATAGCCATATTCTGTACGCAGGTTGTTAGATTGATCTGTAGAAAGATTCATAGGAAAAACATAACATTTGTGATGGTTTAGTAGGACACGTTGCCATAACATTCTAGTATTTTTTGAACAGCAGGTAAGGATGGTAGGGATTTGTCAGTGAAAGAATTATATTATATATTATATAATATATATATTATATTATATAAGAATATATCATCTGCAAAAAGTGCTATCTTGTGTTCACATTGACCTATTTTAATACCGTTGATATCAGGGTTAGAACGTATACTTTTTACTAGAGGTTCAATAGCTAGTGAGAATAAAAGTATATGTATTTTAGTGATTTGATTAACGTCAAAACAGATATACTGTATGTAGTACCTAATTTTTACCACCAGGTGGCACTGTAGTCATAGATGAGCAGAAATGTCAAGTTTTTCTACACTATTTAATTGTCTCTGAAGTTGGAAGGTACTACCATCAAAGTTGGATGGATTTCCTTGCAGGTATATCAGTATTTACATATCTGCAGATTCATTGTATACCTAAAGATAGCAGAATAGGAATTACATTTTTTTTAGCTTAAACTAGAGAGAATAATTTTCATAGGCATTTTGTTACTGAGTGGATGTACTTAAAGTAGATGTAAACCCTTAATGAATGACGTTTACCTTTCCAAAGCAGTGTGTATGATTAGCAACTGGAAATTTTATTTATCATAAATCACAATTTGACCTTGATTTCCTTCAGCCTCATTGCAGCTACTTGACAAACTGCATACAGGGGTCTGAAAATGGCGGCCCTCCAGCTGATGCGAAACTACAAGTCCCATGAGGCATTGCAAGGCTGACAGCCACGAGCATGACTCCCAGAGGCAGAGGCTTGATGGGCCTTGTAGTTTTGCAACAGCTGGAGGGCCACCAGTTTGAGACTCCTGCGACTACAACAATGGCTGTGTTACTCAGGGTGGTTTTCTTGAAGGTGACAACAGTGGCCTATGTCTGTGTAATGTGTGCTAAAATGACCACTTGTAGCCTCTATAAGGTGATGCTACAGGGTGACAATGCAGGAGTACACTTTGTGGGAAGGGACAGAGTGTTGACACCCTAAAAGAGGAAGTGCCTGAACAAGCATATTCATGTTAGGGTCATCAGGCATTACTTTCATTTATTTGCATTTATGTATTTGGATAAGGAGGGAAAGTTTAACATCCCTTGTCAGGGTATCATTGGCGTGTGTACCCCACCAGGGAGATTCACCCTCTCTATTTGTCCTGGTGACCACTGACACCAGGACCGAAAGACTGAAAGTGAGAGAAAATCCAGAATTTGAGTTGCCACCTAAAAACGAATTAGAGGGACACTTATTCCAGTGATACCATTTTAAGGCTGGATTCACACCTATGCAGTTTTAGTGTTTTTTGCATTTTGCAGATTTGCACTACAGTCCATTTAACATGGTTTCCTATGGAACACGTTCTGTAGTGCAAATCTGCAAAATGCAAAAAGCACTAAAAATGCATAGATGTGAATCCAGCCTCAGACAAGATTTCCCCTTTTTTGAAGAGAACCCCACTCACGTCCTTCCTACCCTAAGCTTGAGTGCCTTTAATTACATTTACTGTGTTCCTGCTGCTAGGCTGCAACCAGCCTAAGCTTTGTTTACCCTTTTCAGGCTCAGCTGGTTCTCCTAAGCTCAGTCTGTTGATTATTTCTGTCTGCTAATGTTGAGGAAATCTTAGTAACAGGACATTATTGAATATTTGTCTGGCCCAACCCATCTCTAATGCCCCGTACACACGGTCGGACTTTGTTCGGACATTCCGACAACAAAATCCTAGGATTTTTTCCGACGGATGTTGGCTCAAATTTGTCTTGCATACACACGGTCACACAAAGTTGTCGGAAAATCCAATCATTCTAAACGCGGTGACGTAAAACACCTACGTCGGGACTATAAACGGGGCAGTGGCCAATAGCTTTCATCTCTTTATTTATTCTGAGCATGCGTGGCACTTTGTCCGTCGGATTTGTGTACACACGATCGGAATTTCCGACAACGGATTTTGTTGTCGGAAAATTTTATAGCCTGCTCTCAAACTTTGTGTGTCGGAAAATCCGATGGAAAATGTGTGATGGAGCCCACACACGGTCGGAATTTCCGACAACAAGGTCCTATCACACATTTTTCGTCGGAAAATCCGACCATGTGTACGGGGCATTAGGGTTTTGTTTGTTAAATGGAATGGTTTAGAGCACCTTTCTAGAGTGTTCTTTACCTCCTGAACTTCTGTTTGGTTTTTGGAGTGTTCTTCATCTCCTGAACGTCTGCCTTGTGTTTGGAGCACCTTTCCAGAGTGTTTTCTACCTCCTAAACTTCTCCCTGGTGTTTGGAACACTCCCAGAGTGTTCTTTGCCCCCTGAACTTCTGCCTGGTGTTTAGAGTTCCATCCCAGAGTGCTCTTTACTTCCTGATTTCTATATGACCTTTGGAGCACCTTTCAATGGTGCCATTTTCCTCCTAAGCTTCTGCCATGTGTTTGGAGCTCTTTTCCAGAGTGTTTTTTTTACTTAATGGGCTTCTGTCTGGTGTTTGGAGTTCCTTCCCAGAATATTCTTTATTTTTTGGGCTTTTCACTGGTATTTGGAGCACCTTTAAGTGCTCTTCTCCTCCTCTGCCAGGTGTTTGGAGCAACATTCCAGAGTGTTCCTTTCCTCCTGGGCTTCTGATATTTGGAGTTCCTTCCCACAATGTTCTGTGTCTTCTGGAACTCTGGGTAGTTTTTGGAGCGCCTTTCCAGAGTGTTTTCTACCTCCCGCTGTTTGGTTTTTGAACATATTACAGAGTTTTCTTTATCCCCTGGGATTTCTGCCTGCTGTATAGAGTTCTGTCCCAGAGTGTTTCTTTTCTCCTGAGCGTTGGCTACCTCGCAAGCTTCTGCTTGGTTTTTGAGCACTGTTATAGAGTGTTCTTTATCTCCTGGTCTTTCTCTATGGTATTTCAAGTTCCTTCCTAGGATATTCTTTACTTCCTGTGCTTCTGTCTAGTATTTGGAACACCTTTCCAGAGTGTTCTTTATCTTCTGGGATTTCTGTCTGGTTTTCAGAGTTCCTTCCAAGGATGTGCTTTACTTCCTGAGCTTCTATCTGTTATATGCAGCACCTTTCCAGAGTATTCTCTACCTCCCAAACTTCTGCTTGGTTTTTGAGCACCTTTCCAGAGTGTTCTTTATCTCCTGGGCTTTCTGTCTGGTGTTTAGAGTTTCTTCCAAGGATGTTCTTTACTTCCTGAGCTTCTATCTGGTATATGCAGCACCTTTCCAGAGTATTCTCTATCTCCCAAGCTTCTGCTTGGTTTTTGAGCACCTTTGCAGAGTGTTCTTTATCTCCTGAGCCTCTACTTGGTGGTTGGAAAACCTTTTCAGAGTGTTCTTTACATCCTGAGCATCGGCCTGGTGTTTGAAGCACTTTTCCAGAGTGTTGTTTTTGTTTCATGGGTTTCTGTCTCATATTTTTTTTTTTTTAGTCCTTCTAAGAATGTTCTTTATTTTCAGGGCTTTTGGCTGGTATTTAAAGCTCCTTTTCAGAGTGTTCTTTACCTCCTGAGCTTCTGCCTGGTGTGTGGAGCTTCTCTTTGTTGTTCTTTTCCTACTGTCTTCTGCCTAATGTTAGGAGCTCCTTTCATTATTTATTTATTTATTAAAATGCTTAACCTACGCAGTTTTACCCGAAGGCCTTGATGCGCAAAACAAAAAGACATTGACATTAAAAGACCTTAAGAGAACCAACATACCAGCTTTTCAATAGTGTTCTTGATCCTGAGATCAGTTGCACAGCCACCCTGGAAGAGGGAGGTGCAGAATTCTAAGCCAATCACAGCTCTGTTTCTTGACACATGGGGGGTGGGGGAGATTTACTAAAACTGGCACAGAGATAATTTTGTGCAGCTCTACATAGTAGTCAATTATTTTCCATGTTTTATTGTCAAACATAGGCATGCACAGGGGGTGTGTCAGGTGTGGGACACCCTAATCACTCTGTGTGGTGCCGATTCTCCCTACTGCCCGAGCTTCCCCCCGTTTTGCTTCCCCCCTCCACCACAGTGCTGCTGGCTTCCCTCCTCTCCCCCCACCTGCTGTGGGGGATGTTTCAGGATGGAGAGTGGGAAAAGGGGCTAATCAATATGTCATTTACAGGCCTCTTCCTTTTCTAAACAAACACAGTGATCACACTCACTCACTGTGTTCAATCATAAATGAAGCACAGTAAGCTATGTTTAATATGCTTCAGTTTGTGAATGAAGCTGCTCAACACAGAGCAATCCCTATTCATTCACTGTCCCCTGCAGCTGAGGCTGCAGATAAAGGTATGTGTGTTTGAGCTTTGGGGTGCATACACTAATGCAATAGGCTGCGCACACCTATGTTGTCAAAGTTTAATTGAACAAGCTGAAGTTAGAAGCTGATTGGCTACCATGCACAGCTGCACCGGATTCTCTATGCACCGATTTTAGTAAATCTCCTCCAGTGCTTCATAAATGATGGAGAGGAGGAGACAGGAGTTAAGTAAGGGCCCATTACACTCTTCTCATGCATTACGGCTATATACAGCAATGTAAATAGCATATGTATGGGTGAGGCAGTGCCATTCATTATAAATGGCACCACAATGCAGCTTGGGAGGCAATGGAGGCAACGGAGGCTTGCAAATGTGGTGTGCTGGCAAAACAATGCTATCCACCAAATTTGACAATGCGACAGACCAAAATGCACATGAGTATGTTGCGCTGAAATGCGAGGTGCGTTGGGGTGCCCTTTATAATAAATGCCACATTATTCCATTTCATTTAATGTTCATTGCCATGCGTTAAGTGCAATGCAAAGGTGTGAACAGGTCCTAAAGCCACCCAAAGACGTACTGAAATCCGTCAGGTTCCTGATTTCGGTCCATGTATGGGCATTCTGGTTGTACTGAAGTTGTCTTAATCTCTATCGATCGACTTCAGTACAACCAGCCTGTTGAGTTTTATTTGTTTAATCACTGCTGGTGGCTAAAGCCGCCAGCAGTGATTATTGTATTCTGATGGCTGGGAAACCTCTCACTGTCATAATACAATAGCTCCACAGGAGGGATACCCCCACCAACACTGAATGTGTTGATGGGTGAATTCAGCAATTTTCTTTCCTTCAAACCATGGTTGAAGGAAGGAAAATCAGTTAATGTAATGTGTAATGTATGGCCTGTTTTAGTTAATTTGCTGCGGGTGGAGAAGATGTGATCAATGAAGCATAACTTCAATAGACAGTTTTTCCTATATTCATTCATTCATTCGTGAGTGCCATCAAAATAAATTGGGGCAAAGAAGCATGTTTCAACAGTATTTGTAGAAGATACTTGGAAGTATGAAAGTTAGGACACATACACTAAAGTGTCACAAGTATTAGGACGCCTGCCTTTATACGCACATGAACTTTAATTTCATCCCAGTCTTAGTCCGTAGGGTTCAATATTGAGTTGGCCCACCCTTTGCAGCTATAACAGCTTCAACTCTTCTGGGAAGGATGTCCACAAGGTTTAGGAGTGTGTCTATGGGAATGATTGACCATTCTTCCAGAAGCGCATTTGTGAGGTCAGGCACTAATGTTGGACAATAAGGCCTGGCTTGCAGACTCCTCTCTAATTCATCCCAAAGGTGTTCTATCGGGTTAAGGTCGGAATTCTGTGCAGGCCAGTCAAGTTCCTCCACCCAAAACTCGCTCATCCATGTCTTTATGGACCTTGCTTTGTGCACTGGTGCGTAGTCATGTTGGAACAGGAAGGGGCCATCTCCAAACTGTTCCTACAAAGTTCCTACAAAGCCCTGAAAAACAACCCCACATCATAACCCCCCCCCCCTCCACCAAATGATTTAGACCAGTGCATAAAGCAAGGTCCATGAAGACATGGGTGAGCGAGTTTGAGGTGGAGGAACTTGACTGACCTCAGAAAAGAAAAAAATATATTCTTCCAATGGAAAATAGGACTTTAAAGGCTCATAGAGTAAACATATGTTTAAAAACTTGGTTTTATTATTTTACAAAAAAATATTTTTCACAATACAAAACATATAAAACAGTGTATAATAAAAAGTGGGATACAGTGTTTCTCACAGTATAATCACATATTTTTACTGTTAGGATCAGCATGCAGAGGTTGCAATAAGCAATTCCGGCACGTTTCAAAAGTTAGCAAAAGAGTAAGTTCAACAGAATAATTCTCACAGACTAGAACCTGAGTAGTAGCATGATTGATAATAGCATAAAAGCAAGAGAAGGTAAGACTTCCAGCCCCTCCAAACAGCCTCCTGTGTTGGTATAGGAGGAGTGTAGTGGGGGGCCTGAGCCGGACGAAGCCTGCCTGACGTACACTGAGACCATCTGGCACCAGACATGAAAAATGGACCTCAACCCAATAGAACACCTTTGGGATGAATTAGAGCGGAGGCTGTGAGCCAGGCCTTCTTGTCCAACATCAGTGCCTGACCTCACAAATGCGCTTATGGAAGAATGGTCAAACATTCCCATAGACACACTCCTAAACCTTGTGGACAGCCTTCCCAGAAGTGTTAAAGCTGATATAGCTGCAAAGAGTGGGCCAGCTCAATATTGAACCCTACGACCTAAGACTGGGATGCCATTAAAGTTCATGTGCGTGTAAAGGCAGGCGTCCCGACTCCCAATGCTTTTGGCAATATAGTGTATATGAGACATATAACCAAGATCCTAAAATTACCATAATTGCCTGGAGTTCTGCACAAATCAATTTTCAGCAAAACTGGAGTTTACTCTCAAAAGCTCATCCAGCAATGGAGACTGGTGGAAGCTGCAATGATAAAATACATGTCAGATGCTTGGTTGCCTCCAGTGCTAAGATCAGTTACTTTGGTCAACCCTTCCCCCTACTACAGACATTATTCTTACATTTGCCTTAAGGGCTCACATCTATTCATTCAATTGAAAGGCAGGAGGCACCTAAAATAGATCTAGACACATTTGTAGCTCATTCTGAATTAGGGACTGTGCCAACCGTTATTTATCATGTGGTCCCAAGATGAAGAAAAGATAGATAGATATAAACCCTTTAGAGCCCTTAAAAAGTCTCCCTTAAATATAGAAAACTCTTCATAGAATAAAAAGTTCCATATATAAATAGAAAATAATTTGTATGGGAAATACATCCACAGTGTGATTATAATTATTATTACTATACAGGATTTATATAGCGTCAACAGTTTGTGCAGCGCTTTACAACATGAGGGCAGACAGTACTCTTACAATACAAGTCAATACAGGAGGGGTCAGAGGGCCCTGCTCGTTAGAGCTTACAATCTAGTAGGGAGGTTCAAGTGGAAACAAAAAGGTAATAACTGTGGGGGATGAGCTGATGGAAAAAATGAAAATACAGTTGTTAGGTATGGGTAGGGTAGGCTTCTCTGAAGAGAAGGGTTTTCAGGGATCGTCTAAAAGCTAATAAAGTAGGAGATAAGCGGACAGATTGGGGTAGGGCAGTCCATAGGATTGGAGAGGCTTTGGAAAAGTCCTGGAGGCGAGCATGGGAGGAGGTGATGAGGGAGCAAGAGAGCAGGAGGTCTTGAGAGGAACGAAGAGAACAAGTAGGTTGGTATTTAGAGACTAAGCTAGTGATGTAGCTGGGGGCTAAATTGTAGATGGCTTTGTACATAGTTGTTAGAATTTTGAATTTAATTCTTTGGCCGAGCGGAAGCCAGTAAAGGGATTGACAGAGAGGAGTGGCAGACACAGAGCGATTGGTAAAGCGGATGAGTCTGGCAGCGACATTAATGATATATTGAAGAGGTGATAGACTATGTAGAGGCAAGCCAATGAGAAGGGAGTTGCAGTAGTCGAGGCGAGAGATGACCAGCGAGTGAATTAAGAGCTTTGTTGTGTCATTGGTTAGAAAGGGGCGTATTTTGGAGATGTTGCGGTGGTTGAGGCGGCAGGATTTGGACAGTGATTGGATGTGTTGCTTGAAGGAGAGTTCAGAGTCCAGGACTACACCTAGAACCTTGGCATGTGGGGATGGGCTTATAATTGTGTAGTTGTGTCATCGATTTTGACAGAGAGATCAGGGGAAGGGGCATATGGGGGAGAAAAAATTATAAGTTTTGGATAGATTGAGTTTGAGGAAGTGGTGTGACATACAGACTGATATATCTATACCTGCTGCAGGCATCATTCAGATATCCCCACTGAAAGTCATGGACGTCATATGACATCCTTGGGCTGGAAGTGGTTAAAGGGACATTGAGTGCTTCAACAAAATAGTAGGGCCCCAACAAGCTGGCCAGCAGAAGAGAGTATATTACAGACTGCTGCACTGTTGGGGCTCATTCACTCGTGTGTGGATTATGAAGAATGAAGCAATGCTCATTAACACTTCTTCAGCGTTTATCACGTTTTTTAACATGGTTTATTGTGTTTTTAAAGTGTTGAAAAACCATCAAGAAAGCTTGTTACGCGCCTATGCAACTGTTGTTTTTAAGTAAGTGCGTAAAGGGAAAGTGATGTAGAGGGAATTATCTGTTTTGAGGCATGTTTAGATTGTGGGGTGATAGCAGGCATTTTTGTGAATTCTCAGCAAGATAGATTTGTATACTTTGATCTTTTTGAGACTTTGTCCAGCTCAAGATGATCATGGAAGGAATGACCAAGCGGAAAAAAGAGGAGGATGTTGCTCTAGTATTGGATGCACCCCATAGTCCTGCAGAGAATTTCCACAGAGCATTTCCATACTCTTTACCATAAATTGCAGGTTTACCCTCAAAAGTTCTTTGATTATACCTGCATGAAGGTGCCCTTCTTGAGATTGTTTGACATCATCTGATGCAAGCCATAACTGATATGAGGCATCCTGTGTCATTAGAAGAATGTCTCCTTTAAACTTTGTGGTAAGTGATGTCTAAGTATCCTCTTCATTGCCATTTCTGAGGACTATTACCCCATCAAGTCCCCCTGCCTTGTGATTGGCAGTGAGTAGATTCCATAGCTAATATTTATCTCAATATCAGTTTCTGGATCTGTTCACTGCCCACTTGTTCAATGAGTACTAATACATTAACCCCTTCACGTCATCCATATGCAAATTTGCGTTCATGGCTTGAAGGGGTTGAACTGGGGTGATGCCTGCAGCTACCGTTTTTTAGAGCGGGCGGTTGGCTCTTTAGTGATAACAACCGATGTGGCTAAAAGCCACTCGGCTGTTAACCCAAAGGAGCGAGAGGGGATGTCCCCCCTGCCACCTTCCGCCACTCTTTCCGGTGGGACGGGAGGCCCGAGCCACCAGCTGGCGCATCCGCTGGTTAGGCTGAGACCCGTAAGAAGCCGGATTCGGCTCCGATTGGGTCTCTGATGTAAAATCCCGGAAGCAACGTCACAGCGTCACTTCCGGTTTACTCGGCTGCCAAAAAAATTACAGTATTCAGAATCGCCGTTTTTGGCGATCTGAATACTTTTAAGTGCAAAAGGAGGGATTTTGGGTCTTTTAGACCCCAGATCCCTCCATAAAGAGTACCTGTCACCATCAATTACTGTCACAAGAGATGTTTACAAATAAAATAAATATATTTTTTTATTTTTTTAAAGCGCCCCGTCCCCGCGCAGCAAAGAAAAAGCATACATAAGTCGCACCCGCAAATGTAAACGGAGTTCAAATCACACATGTGAGGTATCGCCGCGATCATCAGAGTGAGAGTTATAATTCTAGAACCAGACCTCCTCTGTAATGCCCCGTACACACGGTCGGACTTTGCTCGGACATTCCGACAACAAAATCCTAGGATTTTTTCCGACGGATGTTGGCTCAAACTCGTCTTGCATACACACGGTCACACAAAGTTGTCGGAAAATCCGATCGTTCTGAACGCGGTGACGTAAAACACGTACGTCGGGACTATAAACGGGGCAGTGGCCAATAGCTTTCATCTCTTTATTTATTCTGAGCATGCGTGGCACTTTGTCCGTCGGATTTGTGTACACACGATCGGAATTTCCGACAACGGATTTTGTTGTCGGAAAATTTTATATCCTGCTCTCAAACTTTGTGTGTCGGAAAATCTGATGGAAAATGTGTGATGGAGCCCACACACGGTCGGAACTTCCGACAACAAGGTCCTATCACACATTTTCCGTCGGAAAATCCGACCGTGTGTATGGGGCATTACTCTAACCCAGTAACCATTACATTTTTTTAACGCGTCACCTATGAAAAGTTTTAGGTACCGTAGTTTTTCGCCATTCCACGAGTGTGTGCAGTTTCAAAGCATGACATGTTACATATCTATATACTTGGTGTTACATAATCTTTCGCATTATACAAAAAAATTGGGCTAACTTTACTGTTTAGTTGTTTTTAACTCATAAAAGTGTATTTTTTCCCTAAAAAAATGTGTTTGAAAGACCACTGTGCAAATAACATGTAACATAAAATATTGCAATGATTACCATTTTATTCCCTAGGGTCTTTGCTAAAATATATATATATATATATATATATATATATATATATATATATATATATATATATATATATAATGCTTGGGGGTTCTAAGTAATTTTCTAGCAAAAAATATGGATTTTAACTTGTAAGCAACAAATGTCAGAAAGAGGATAATGCCGCGTACACACGAGCGGACTTTATGGCAGACTTTGCCCGGCGGACGTGATTTCGTCGGACAATTCGATCGTGTGTGGGCTCTTTGTGTTCTCAAAAGTTGGACGGACTTAGATTTGAAACATGTTTCAAATCTATCTATCTACTCGAGTCCGGTCGAAAAGTCCGCTCGTCTGTATGATAGTTCGACGGACAAAAAGCCACGCTAGGGCAGCTATTGGCTACTGGCTATGAACTTCCTTATTTTAGTCCGGTCGTACGTCATCACAAACTAATTCGACGGACTTTGGTTGATTGTGTGTAGGCAAGTCCGTTCATTCAGAAAGTCCGTCGTAAAATCCGTCGAAAAGTCCGCTGGGCAAAGTCTGCCGTAAAGTCCGACCGTGTGTACGCGGCATTAGGCGTGAAAAGGGTTAACATCAGCCTTCATGACCCTTGCTGGCACCATCACTTCCGTAAGCCAATACTTTATGGTGTGGTCACTTGCTGGCACTGGCACTTTGCTGACACAAAAAGCTTCCCTAACCTCTGGTCTGTACAAACAGGAAGTGGGTGGTGCTGCTCTATCCTGGTTCTCTATTCATTCCTAGTGCATTCTGGGATACATTCTGGGATACAGGAACCTTCTTTGCCTTTCTCCCAGCCACAATCTAAAACTTTATAAATGCTTCACCAATGAGCCAGAAATGCTGTAGGTGCGGGAACGGTGCAATACCATTGAAATAAATGGAGACGGACGATAACAGGCGATGCCTCCCAAAAGTGACATACTGCTCAATTTTTAATACAACGCTACTGCAAAGTTTGGAGCCCATTGTGATATTCATGGCAGGCATTGAAGAGTGGTTATGAGGATTACAAAACACTGCTTAAAGAGATTGTAAATGTTCACCTTGTACAACCTATTCAGTTTAAGAAGGGCAAAACATTTTTGTATACATATAAAAAACATTATAAATACCTTTTTTATATTTTTTTCTAAGTGATCACATTCCCTCTGTTCTCAGCTGCATAAGAGCTGGGGGGAGGAGGAACAGCAGGCCACTGAGCTTCCCAGTGAATGGCTGTGCAGCGGGGGCTTGTCAGGACAAGTCTGATCATTGGAGGAGAGTACACTGAGTTGCCAGCATAGCTAGAGAACTGACCACAGTGTGTTCCCCTGCTTAGTGTGGTCAGTTTTTAATAAGAAAGTAGAGGGACTAGCAGGAATGCCAGGGATTTCACACAAAGGAAGCAATGCAAAGAGAACCGCATACTTTCTCATACAAGTACATGGTACAGCAGACACATATTAGGAATATTAAATGTTGGGGTAACAAACACTTTAAGTGGAGCTTAAACATAGTGTATTGACGCAAAAGTGAACAAGCCCTTATGCCGCGTACACACGATTGGAGTTTCCGATGGGAAATGTTTGATGGTAGCTTGTTGTCGGAAATTCCGACCGTGTGTAGGCTCCATCGGGCATTTTTCATCGGAATTTCCTGCCAAACAAAATTTGAGATCTGGATCTCAAATTTTTCGACAACAAAATCCGTTGTCGGAAATTCACATTGTGTGTATACAATTCAGACGCACAAAATTCCACGCATGCTCGGAATCAAGCAGAAGAGCCGCACTGGTTTTTGAACTTCATTTTTCTCGGCTCGTCGTACGTGTTGTACGTCACCGCGTTCTTGACGTTCGGAATTTCCGACAAGATTGTGTACGCAAGACAAGTTTGAGCCAACATCTGTCGGAAAAAAACATGGATTTTGTTGTCGGCAAATCCGATCGTGTGTACGCGGCATTAGAGTGGCAAAATTCTCTTTATTTAGGATTTCCCCAGTATAGGGTTTAGGAGAAGTTGCTCTCTACACCCATTGCTGATTTTTAATGTATTCCTTGCTATACTGTAATATAACTGTTTACTGTATCATTGCTGTTGTTTCATATCTCTTTTACTACCAGGGTACTGCATATACATCTGCAATAAATATTTCCACCCAGCTAGGTGTGTCAGAGTGTTTGGTACTATTTGCAGACGTAGGCACAGGAACAGGGGACCCAATACTTCCAGCGGCTCCTTTTAGGGTAAGTGCTACATTGACAAAAGAAGCCTGAACATGACCAGTCACTTTTGGGCTCCAGTGCCATCTGTTTAATACTGTAATTGTCAGGTATAAGATTAAAATAAGATATGAAAAGAAAAAATGTAGCGCATAAAATGTGCAAAAAATATTAAGGTCAATGAAATGACTGACAAACAAATGTCCATAAGTGATTCGAATGTTGATATTGAAACTTATAAGTCTCTAAATGATGGTAAATGGAATCCAGTGAGTGGAATGGAACAGCATGGGATATCCCCCTAGGAAAGGTATATGGATGTAAGAAGACAAATATTCCAAATAGATGTATCATCGGATCTTCCCCAACACTGTATCTCGCAACTGCATACAACTTAGTGAAGATGGTGTGTAAGAAACTCTTACCAGAAATGGTGGACTCACTTGTCAGCGACAGAGAGTCATACGAGCGGGTTGCCTCTGAGGGCCTGAAACACGGACATCACAGCTCTGCGAACCTTCTGGGTCAAACTCTGTGTGGATCTCCCGGGACTGCCAGGTGGGTCCTCCCAAAGGATGGCCAAGGTGCGAATCAGAGGGAATGGTGCTTCACATGAAAACTTGGGGTGAAGACGGGTTTGGTCTCTCAAAGGGTATGTGGAGAAAAAACAAACAGGCTCCACATGGCGTAGATAAACAAGGTGGGATTTTTATTGCTAAAAAAGCCAGGCAATAATAAAATGTGATCACAGGGTAAAAAAACAAAGTTTGGGCAACAAGAAGGATGCTGAAAGCGCTTTCAGCATCCTTCTTGTTGCCCAAACTTTGTTTTTTTACCCTGTGATCACATTTTATTATTGCCTGGCTTTTTTAGCAATAAAAATCCCACCTTGTTTATCTACGCCATGTGGAGCCTGTTTGTTTTTTCTCCACATACCCTTTGAGAGACCAAACCCGTCTTCACCCCAAGTTTTCATGTGAAGCACCATTCCCTCTGATTCGCACCTTGGCCATCCTTTGGGAGGACCCACCTGGCAGTCCCGGGAGATCCACACAGAGTTTGACCCAGAAGGTTCGCAGAGCTGTGATGTCCGTGTTTCAGGCCCTCAGAGGCAACCCGCTCGTATGACTCTCTGTCGCTGACAAGTGAGTCCACCATTTCTGGTAAGAGTTTCTTACACACCATCTTCACTAAGTTGTATGCAGTTGCGAGATACAGTGTTGGGGAAGATCCGATGATACATCTATTTGGAATATTTGTCTTCTTACATCCATATACCTTTCCTAGGGGGATATCCCATGCTGTTCCATTCCACTCACTGGATTCCATTTACCATCATTTAGAGACTTATAAGTTTCAATATCAACATTCGAATCACTTATGGACATTTGTTTGTCAGTCATTTCATTGACCTTAATATTTTTTGCACATTTTATGCGCTACATTTTTTCTTTTCATATGTTTCTATGGTTTTTGTCACCCTGTATGTAGCTGCTCTGCACCATTGTTTTTATTTAGCGCAGTGTATACCTTCTTTATTTTTGCACTAAGATTAAAATAAAACAGTAAGAAATATTAGGTAAAAAAGAAAAAACATTTATGTGACTTCAGTTGGGCTTTAAATACACAGGTGATATATATTAGTGCCGGGACAAGGTCACCTAGTGCCCAGGGCCAACGTGTCAAACTGCGACCCCCCCCCCCCAAAATATATGAGCATTATGTGTCAACAATAAGCCCCCACAAAAACACTGTGTATTAATCTGCATGCTTACCCCCTAAGCATACATCCCCCCTCCCCCAGTACAAATCCCCCCCTGTTTAAATCCCCCCCTCTCAGCCCAAAAAACAAAACTCACCGCAAATCCTCTACCCTTATAATTTCCCCTCCTAGTACAAATATTCTCCCCCCTCGCTTCAAATCTCCCCTCCCAGCACTAATTGCCCCCAAATCCATCTCCTAGCACAAAATTTTCTTCTCCCTATCCCCCCTCCCAACACAAATCCCCCTAAATCACTACTCTTGAAACCCCCCTCCCCCCAAATTTCCACTTCTAGAACTATACTTACCCCTTGCCGCCCCCCAAAATCCCCCTTCCAACACAAATCCCCCCCCCCAAATATCCTTGTGGTGCTCTTTCACCTCCAGTGATACCACAGTGCCCAAGGCAGTCGCCCCCTCTGCACACCCCTTGTCCCAGCCCTGATATACAGTATCTCACAAAAGTGAGTACACCCCTCACATTTTTGTAAATATTTTATTATATCTTTTCATGTGACAACACTGAAGAAATGACACTTTGCTACAATGTAAAGTAGTGAGTGTACAGCTTGTATACCAATGTAAATTTGCTGTCCCCTCAAAATAACTCAACACACAGCCACTAATCTCTAAACCGCTGGCAACAAAAGTAAGTACACCCCTAAGAAAAAATGTCCAAATTGAGCCCAAAGTGACAATATTTTGTGTGGCCACCATTATTTTCCAGCACTGCCTTAACCCTCTTGGGCATGGAGGCCACCAGAGCTTCACAGGTTGCCACTGGAGTCCTCTTCCACTCCTCCATGACGACATCACAGAGCTGGTGGATGTTAGAGACCTTGCGCTCCTCCATCTTCCGCTTGAGGATGCCCCACAGATGCTCAATAGGGTTTCGGTCTGGAGACATGCTTGGACAGTCCATCACCTTTACCCTCAGCTTCTTTAGCAATGCAGTGGTTGTCTTAGAGGTGTGTTTTTGGATCGTTAACTTGTTGGAATCCTGCCCTGCAGTCCAGTCCCTGAAGAGAGGGGATCATGCTCTGCTTCAGTATATCACAGTACATGTTGGCCTCTACGGTTCCCTCAATGAACTGTAGCTCCCCAGTGCCGGCAGCACTCATGCAGCCCCAGACCATGACACTTTCACCACCATGCTTGACTGTAGGCAAGACACACTTGTCTTTGTACTTCTCACCTGGTTGCCGCCACACACGCTTGACACCATCTGAACCAAATAAATTTATCTTGGTCTCAGCAGACCACAGGACATGGTTCCAGTAATCCATGTCCTTAGTCTGCTTGTCTTCAGCAAACTGTGTGTGGCTTTCTTGTGCATCTTTAAAAGAGGCTTCCTTCAGGGACGACAGCCATGCAGACCAATTTGATGCAGTGTGCGGTGTATGCTCTAAGCACTGACAGGCTGACCTCCCACCCCTTCAACCTCTGCAGCAATGCTGGCAGCACTCATATGTCTATTTCCCAAAGACAACCTCTGGATATGACGCTGAGCATGTGCACTCAACTTCTTAGGTCGACCATGGCGAGGCCTGTTCTGAGTGGAACCTGTCCTGTTAAACCGCTGTATGGTCTTGGCCACCGTGCTGCAGCTCAATTTCAGGGTCTTGGCAATCTTCTTATAGCCTAGGCCATCTTTATGTAGAGCAACAATTCTTTTTTTCAGATCCTCAGAAAGTTCTTTGGCTTGAGGTGCCATGTTGAACCTCCAGTGACCAGTATGAGAGAGTAAGAGCGATAACACCAAATTTAACACACCTGCTCCCCAATCACACCTGAGATCTTGTAACACTAACAAGTCACATGACACAGGGGAGGGGAAATGGCTAATTGGGCCCAATTTGGACATTTTCACTTAGGGGTGTACTCACTTTTGTTGCCAGCAGTTTAGACATTAATGGCTGTGTGTTGAGTTATTTTGAGGGGACAGCAAATTTACACTGTTATACAAGCTGTACACTCACTACTTTACATTGTAACAAAGTGTCATTTCTTCAGTGTTGTCACATGAAAAGATAGAATAAAATATTTACAAAAATGTGAGGGGTTTACTCACTTTTTTTGAGATAGTGTGTGTGTGTGTATGTGTGTGTATATATATATTCTGCTAAATGATTTGTAATTTTGCCCAGCTATTTCTTAGTGATGCATAGAACAACAACAACAATTGAAGAATCCAAGATAGCAAGGTTAACTTGCCACAAAATTAACCTGCTGCACATTTTCACTGGAAAGTTGTACTAAAAGCACTTGAAGCACAAGTTCTAGTTCACACTTTTCCAATTTGTAGCAAATTTGCATTGCAAGTCTCCAGCAAGAGCAAAGTTGCTGTGGTGAGTCTACAGCCAGAGCTCTGCAAGTCTACAGCATGGAAATTCAGCCACAGTGCCCCCTGTGGTGGGATGACTATTGCACAACATAACTGAACCAGAACTTGCAGCAGACTTGCAGAATGTTTGCAAAGAAAGTTGATCTGGAGTCATGCAATGCGGACTTGCTGAAATTGTGCAACAAACTTGTGAAGCCTGGCAAGTCTAGCAATAGCTTAGCAAGTCATTTTCAAACTTGCAGCTCAACTGCTTGCTATCTGGGATCTCTTTAACTTTACTTTGATTTTCCTGATCAGCATACTTGATTCAGGTCAGTGACTCAGAAAGCAGAATAATAGCCAGGCAACTAGCACTTTCAGCAGGAGGCCATCAGTGGCATGCTCTATATTTCTCAGGAAAGGTTTTCTTTAAATGCATCATTGCACCACTACAATTATACTAGATATAATAAGAACTGCAAGAAAAACAGAAATGGAAGGCGTGCACACCTAGTGCATTACCAGAGATATTTTAATAATAAGACATTTTTGTATACAAGTGGGTACTCACAAAATGCAACTGACAAAAGGCCATAAACACAGTGCATGGACATGCACAGAGCACGGGGTAAAGCTAACACGTTTTGGGAGCGCACCCCCATCCTCAGAGCTAGGCTAGTCTCGTACACCATGAGGAAGCGCTTTTATAGGGAATGGTGGAATTGAAAATTAGGTGTCAAAAAGAGCCACGGCCTCAAAGGGGCGGGAAAGTTGGCAGCATGAAATTGTCCAAAATGTGTTGGTATGCTGATGCCTTAAGAGCTCCCTTCCCTGGAACTAAGAGGGCAAGAGCAACACCTGAAAAACAACCCAACACCACAATCCCCCCTCCACCAAATGATTTGGACCAGTGCACAGAGAAAGGTCCATAAAGACATGGATGAGCGAGTTTGGGGTGGAAGAACTTGACTGGCCTGCACAGAGTCCTGACCTCAACCCGATAGAACAACTTTGGGATGAATTAGAGTGGAGACTGCGAGCCAGGCCTTCTTGTCCAACATCAGTGCCTGACCTCATAAATGCGCTTCTGGGAGAATGGTAAAACATTCCCATAGACACACTCCTAAACCTTGTGGATAGACTTCCCAGAAGAGTTGAAGCTGTTATAGCTGCAAAGGGTGGGCCAACTCAATATTGAACCCTACGGACTAATGCCCTGTACACACGGTCGGATTTTCCGATGGAAAATGTCTGATCGGAGCGTGTTGTCGGAAATTCCGACCGTGTGTGGGCTCCATCGGACATTTTCCATCGGATTTTCCGACACACAAAGTTTGAGAGCATGATATAAAATTTTCCGACAACAAAATCCGTTGTCAGAAATTCCGATCGTGTGTACACAAATCCGACGGACAAAGTGCCACGCATGCTCAGAATAAATAAAGAGATGAAAGCTATTGGCTACTGCCCCGTTTATAGTCCCGACGTACTTTACGTCACCGCGTTCAGAACGATCGGATTTTCCGACAACTTTGTGTGACCGTGTGTATGCAAGACAAGTTTGAGCCAACATCCGTCGGAAAAAATCCTAGGATTTTGTTGTCGGAATGTCCGAACAAAGTCCGATCGTGTGTACGGGGCATAAGACTGGGATGCCATTGAAATTCATGTGCGTGTAAAGGCAGATGTCCCAATACTTTTGACAATAGTGTATGTAGTCCTGGAGGCTACTCACCAACCACCGTGGTCCTGCTGGACCCCCCAAGGAGGTTAATAAAAAAAAAAACTGAAAAGATGTAGGGTGTAGCTTGTACAGTCCGTAAAAGATGTTATTGTGCAACAAAAGCTAATGCATTTTGGAGGCTCAACATGTCCTCTTCACCAGGGCTTGTAGAGCAAAATCCATAGTGTGAGGAATACCATTTTGGATGTAAGTTGGCATCTTGATCCAAGTACCTGCATGATCTGTACATGGGTAAAGGGGTTCCATCTTACAATCCAGGATGGTATCTCTCAACCTAAGGCTATTACTCTAAAGCCCTGATGCAGGAGGAGTGTTGAGTCCCTGAAACATAGACACACTCCTAAACCTTGTGGACAGAATTTATAGCTGCAAAGAGTGGGCCAACTCAATATTGAACCCTAC